>MU158751.1:3786009-3840663 GCA_015888305.1 Antheraea pernyi | reverse complement strand
CGTTATCATGATCAGATAGGATCTCGAAACTGTTAGATACCTTGATCTGGGCAGAGACCGAGGGAATGGGCTTAAAGAGGTGAGGATATTGCTTAAACAATTCGAAGTGAGCATACTGCTCGATGTCATTTTGAGATCAGGATAGTTTTGGGTTACGAAATCTTGAAAGTTAAATCCACTAATCTGTGAGAGGTTAACTTTTTTAACGGAGGCCATACCGGGGCCTGGGGAGGGGAGCGGGGTGGGAGTAGACATCAAAACCTCCCTGCCAGAGGGGCAGGGGGGCGCGCCTTAATGAAGTTAACGGACTATCCCGAGTCCGGATCAAAGGGAACTGTGGGCGATGTGCAATGCCTCACAGGGGACCTACAGTGCCTAGGGGGAAGCCCTAACACTTCTTTCTTCTCTTCAGCCGGCGCGGCGACACGACGACACGACGACTCGGAGAGAAGCACGCTGACGCACCGAAAAGTGCGATTTGCGTACTGACAAGTACGATTTCCTCTGTTCTGAAAAGAACAGGAAAACGATCGACGACAGACAAGATAGAAAGACAGACAAGATAGAAAATACGAAAACACGAATTCTCGATACGGATACAGAAAGAATTTTCACTCGCGTAAAAACACCAACTGACTGATATGACGTCACGTAAAAATAAAAATAATCACGTATCGAGAGCACTTGCGAGCGCGCGTCCGGTTGCCACGAACACAACAATCGGACTTCCGCCCAGCCACCCGCTTTAACATCGGTCGCTCCGCTCCTTTTATACGGAAACACGAGTAGTAGGGAGAGGCGTGACCGGATGACACAATCAATGTGGGTAGGCGCCGATATACACATGTCTACATACAATAATGGCTCTGATTGCTAATGTACAAGATTCTTCAATAATTAATTTTTGGCGAAAACAATTTAATAATTTTAGGCATTTATATTTGGTGCGATTTTCTAGTTTTACTTTTTTATTACCGCGTTTCATATTTGTAGTGTGTGGTGTTTTGTTCCTTTCCTATTTGTTTTATTTGTTCCTAGCACTTGCGGTTTTCGCTACTCTATTCATAGCCAGTATAGCAACCCGGAAGTCATTTTCTCTCAGGAGGGCGGGGAGATTTTAGGTAGTGAGTCTCAACCCGGTCCTTTGTTCGAGGTCACTCCGGGACGAGCCGAATCTGGGACGGCACTTCCAAAGGTTGCGTCCAGGGTTCCATAGCGGGACCAACCTTCTGGAACATCATCCTCGACTCCCTGCTGGTGGAACTCGAGTCCGCGGGGGTGTACTGCCAGGCCTTCGCGGATGACGTCGTCCTGGTGTTCTCCGGGTTGAAGGTCGGGCCTGTGCAGGAGGAAGCCAGCCGGACTCTACAGACCGTGGTCGATTGGGGCGTCCGGAATAAGCTGTCGCTCGCGCCTCGCAAGTCAAAGGCGATGGTGCTGACGCGGCGGCTTAAGTTTGACGCCCCAGTCATAACCATGGATGGAGTTCGACTGCCCATGGAAGAATCCATCCGCCTGCTGGGCCTGACCAGAGACCGGAAGCTCACCTTCCAGGAACACGCCACTGCTGCCTGCGGGAAGGCAGCCAACATCTACAAGCAGTTGGTGTGTGCAGCGAGGGTGAGCTGGGGTCTGAACCCGGAGATTGTCAGGACGATCTACGCAGCAGTCATCGAGCCGATCGTGCTGTACGCCGCAAATGTGTGGGGCCCTGCCGCGAGCAAGCTGTCAATAAGGAAGAAGCTGGACAGCTTGCAGCGGGGTTTCGCGCAGAAGATTTGCCGGGCGTACCGCACGGTCTCTCTGACTGCCGCGTTACATCTACTGTACACGGTACATGTTACTTTTGGTGGCATGCGCGTCGTACTTACAATTGTCTTTAAAGAGCGTTTCTGTAATTGTACGATTTAAAAAAACGCGTGCGAAGCTGCGGCTACAGCTAGTTTTAAAATAAGATACGTAAAACGATAATTACAAAACTAAACGAATAGGTTATGGTCCCAAAAAATTAAAATGTAAATCAAATCTTTCTCAATCTTTAATTTTCGTTTTTAAATATCTTACCTTAACACTAGTTAAATGTAAAATGCGACTGGACATTTGTGACAATAACTATTTTTATTTTATTTACTGATTTTACTTATTTACTTAAATATTAAGAAAGATTTGTTTTACATTTTAATTTTTGGGACCATAACATAGTCGTTTAGTTGAACCGGTGAAGCTGTTAAGGCCTTGCTAGGCCAATAGCGTAGTCATTTCGAGGGAAAAAAGTAATGTAGAAATACTATGACACCTGTAGGAGCTACTATAAGATTCTAGATCGACACGGACAGCGTAATAATAATACTCGGAGTGCGTGAAATAGACTGTTTATTTATTATGACCATATAAGGTATTTATGGAGACGCGATAGTTCATTTGTTTGAACGACGTTCTATTTACAATATATACAAAAGTTGTCTGCCAAAGAGGATGACATAGTCGGTACACAGTTACACATACACAGTTTTTTTAAGATTTTTAATTTTTAGTAAGACTAATATGATTTGGTATGCGTTTTATTTATAACTTATTATGGTAACTGAATTCATGCTATAATCAAGCTTAATACTATATTTCAATAAAATATGAGAACATTATTGGACAATATTGAATATCATAAAACCTAAGTTTAAAAACCAACTCATTCCGCCAGGAGTCTTTCACTAGAATACTTATATAATTTGTAATCAATTCAATCGTTTTCGTTCAGGTTTCAGCTGGTAACACTGCTTGTCAATTCCTTCAAATTTGTTCCTTTATTTTACTAGTGATGATTAGATTGGATTCTATTGGATTTATACTCACGTAGGATTTTAAAGTTCTTTTTATTTCGAAGTGATTTACTTTCACTCACTAATGTCACATACGAGAATAAATAAATTCTAATAGGTACGTAGAAAATAGTGGTAATAAATTGTAACTTTTTTTATTGTACTGTAGACGTAGAAGTAATCGTAACAAAGTGAAGTAATCTAATAGTTTCACAATAAAATGAGATGTAAATTGTTAACCCATCATTCTTTCTTTTATAGCTTGAAGTTGGATCTGTAAAGAACAGGAAATATTCTGCTAAAATGGTGAAAGTGTACGCAATCGTCGTGCTTTATAAAGGAATCAATAATGCGACTATACTAAAGTCTGCATATGATCTTCGAAGTTTTAGTTATTTTCAACGAAGCTCTGTACAAGAGTTTATGTCCTTTGTTAGTAAAACTATGGTAGAAAGGACACAGCAAAGTGCGAGACAGTCAGTGAAAGAAGGGGAATATATGTTACAAGTATATGTGAGAAGAGACAATCTGGCTGGAGTATTAATAACGGATCATGAATATCCAAACAGAGTAGCTCATACATTGATTACAAAAACCCTTGATGAATTCTCATCATCAGTACCAGCAAGTTCTTGGCCTGCGGGAAACGAATCTACAATTGACTTTCCCACCCTGTCTCAGCATTTAGAGAAATATCAAGATCCAAAGGAAGCTGATGCTTTAACAAAAATACAAAATGATTTAGATGAGACAAAAATTATTCTACACGATACTATAAAAGCTGTTCTTGAGAGAGGGGAGAAATTAGATGATTTGGTTGCTAAGTCTGACAGTCTCTCTATGCATAGTAAAGCGTTTTACAAGACTGCACGGAAGACCAACAGTTGTTGTAATTTCTGAGTAATCTCATTGTTACTGGTCCTATATAGGCTTAGCCAAATAAAATGTTAAAACAATTATGCTAAACTGTTCCACGTATTATAAAGTGTTCATAATAAATATTATTAGGCATATTGAAGTAAATTCAACATCACTGTCAGATAAATATATGTATAAACATAAATGTGTTATTACAAAAAAGTTAAATACGTATTGAATATTTGGTTTTAAAAAGTTTGGGTTTTTTCGTATTAAATGCATCACGCTCACTGACCACTGCTGAGACAAGTTCGCTTTTTCCTTTTTCGTAAGTCTAACATAACCCAACCAAAGTGAGATAAAAGAGCAGGATGTCGAACATTTGGCAAGCATGGTGCATTTAATACAAAAGTACCCAAATCTTTTTTAAGCAAGTATTTAATACATATTTAACTTTTTTGTAATAACACTAAAAAGCGTTTAAATTTGACAATAGTAGTGATAAGTGAAACACAATTCCATATTTTACAACATTTAAAATGAATATTATAATGTTAAAATTTGATTATATATAGTGAAATCAATATTAATATTTAAAATAACGCTGGATTCTGGTTATACTTATTATATGTAATATATATATTAAATGCCGGTAGTGAAGTTTAATTTAGGCAAAACTATTAATTACTCAGTAATATAGAATCCTTTGCCCAGTATGGATATTGTTTATAATGAAATGTTTGAATACTGAAGTAATTATTTTTAATACTTATTTGAATATTGAGGCAACATTATTTTTAACAAATGACATGCAGGAATGAAACTACATTTTTGTAGACTATTACTGGTGCACGAGTTACATAGAAGTTTGTATTAAGTAGACTTTTGTGAGCGTAGATTGGAGAGCAGGTAATGTATATGATATATGATTGAATAGTGTTTCTGTTGCTAGGCAACAATCTGCAATGTTTATTTCCAAAAATTTAGATTGTCAAGTTACTCTGTCTTCTGTCGAGTTAGCACCAGAATGCCTGCTGCACTCATAACTATGCAATGAAATAAACCTACTTATAGTGTGTTAATATTATAGTTGTAATCATTCCTTTCTTGAAAATATATTTTTAAATTTATCTGCCCACCCAGTTTGAGTATTTCTAGGGGACTTTAATTTAATGTTTGTTTATCTTATTTACTTTATTTTTTTATACATTTCTAGCATACACTTGTATATTAACTGTATATTGTAAGAAAGATTGGCATTTATAAAAAAATAAATAGCTTCAATTGAATAAATATATATGTTTATGCTCAATTGATTTATTGATTGTAGTGAATTTAGCCTCCAACTTCTGTCTGACCTGGGGCTGTATACATTTATCTACCTCCTTTATCACATAAGGTCATTTTATAAATCATCTGTCGGTATTATATCTGTTTTTAATAAAAAATAACCTTTTAGTTTAATGAAATATATTAAAAAAAAAAAAAAACTAAGTAATTAATTTAGTGTGTGGAAATAATTATAAACTAGCGGGCCTGGCAGACGTTGTCCCGCCCTGATTATAAAAAAAAATCCTTGACCGATTATATACCAAAACCTTCCACCTGAATCACTTTATCCATTGGTGAAAACCGCTTGAAAATCCGTTCAGTAGTTTTTGAGTTTATCGCAAACAGACAGACAGACGCGGTAGGGGACTTTGTTTTATACTATCTAATGAAATATATAATTTTGATATGCTTTTCGTAAATAGCGGAATTGTAAATATTATATTTCCCTGGACGATATCCTCTATTCAATGAAAAATAATTAAACAAATTAGTAAATGACGAAGTTCCGAGGTAACAAGAGGTTCTTTTTCTTGGATCTAAATGAGGGCTCTCTCTCTTGCGCCACTGGAGTATTAAAAAAAATAATATTTTGAAGGAGTTCGTTAGGTATACTTCGAAGAATGACCCATAATTTGACAGATTTTGTTTTCGAACTTCTTAGTAGTGCATAAGACCTTAATTTTTTTTACCTTAATGTCAAGGTGTATGGCTGGGTCTCACACAAAGGTACGTCGTAGATTAAGTGTGGGAGCAATAAATTGAAATTTTTTGAATTGTTAGAAATGTCATGTTGCAATATTGTACAAACATCATTATATTATATTATGTTTACGAAAAAGATAAGTTATGCTTTTATTAATTATCTGCTGCTTAGATATAAGGCTTTTAAAATCAATTATATTATAACTAAAAAGGTTATAACATAAATATATTATATTTTGACAAAATGAATGGCACGAAAACTGACACATACGTAAAGTGATATCGTAACGCCACATTGTCTTAGATAAAATGTGGAACTAAGTTATATATGTAACTTAGATACGGGCGGATTGACAGGTCTAGATCACGTTTATTGGTTAGCCAAGAAGGCGCTGTCAAAGCGCTTATGACTATAGCTTTTCAGTTATAATATCATTGTTTGAAATAAGATTTATGTTTAATTTAATGTTTAATAGGTACCGACAAAAGAAATTATTGTTATAAGATGATTCATAAGTATACATATTTGTATTAGGTATTTATGAAATCAGAATTCATATATTATACTGTTTAATTCTATTTCTTTGTATTTATTATCAAGGACCTGATCGAAAATTAAAACAACGGAATGAAATAAAAATACATATATTAATTACATCAATATTAAATTACAGCCAACGTAACTATGTAGGTTACAATAATAAAAATATAGCTATATAATTTCCATTGAAACAAAAAATAAATAATAAAAACAAGGTATTTTTTCCTTATTAGTAATGCTTAACTCTAAAAATCATTGACTATTAGAAGGTTGCAACATGGTAAACATCTTTAAAACAATCCACCTACAAGCAAGGGAGAGCTCACTTATAGTAATAGTATTATTATGGAATTCATTAATTCTATACTAAATAATTAATGAGACATGATAGTGGTAAAAAAACCAGCACACGTTCATTGGTCAGTGCCGCTTTGTGTATAATTAATTACCATTTCATTGATTGTAATTTAAAAATTTAATATGTCACTTTAAAATCGTAATATTTGACCGTTAACTTTACATGTTTTATAAGGCAAAGTAAACTTTGCTTGGTGCTGATTCTTCCACTGTCCATATAATCTAAATAGAAAGGAAATTGGTATTACAATATCTTTTGATATTGAATAATAGTTTTTGCAGGAATTTTTTGGCATTTAGCAAAAAGAGAAAAATATAAGCTTTGGAATAGTCGACCAGTGAGATTATGTTGTGCTGTTAAAACCATAGTAAATAAAAACTTATAAACCGTAAACGATTTATTTCAACTGCTTCCTTTAACATATTCCATGGCTTAAGGTTTATTCAGTTTTATAGATGTTTTTAATGCTTCTGTGAAGTGCACGTAGTTTTTGTTTTGCAACGGACTATGTGTTTGAAACACCTAGAGATTTGTAAATATCGTCTACATATATTTTTCATTAGAACAATTCATTTGTAGTAAAAGTTTAAAATCTGATTGTACATAATACCTACGTACATAATAAATAAATAAAAAGTCACCAACTTGTTATCTCACTGGAAAAAGTAACGTTTAGAGGTTTATCATAATGATAAAATTATCAAAAGTATGTATGTACAAAGAAATCAAACATTGTTAACTGAATAATAGCCAACGTAATCAAGAGATACATTGTAGGAAATAGTGAAGGCAGAAAGTGGCTTGTACACAGATTGCAAACGTATAAATGCCCTTTACAAAATTCCACAGGGAACATGTTTAAAATTCAGTACTACTTAAGATTACCTAACGATAAAGAGTTTTCACCTATAGTCTTACAATATATCTCCTCTGTTCTTCAAACTCCCAACTTTTGTTTACACATCTATTCACTAGTATTAATTTTAAAAATATGTTACAATGATCCCACTTGTTTTTTGTTTTTATATTTGTATAATGTTGGCTGAAATGTCATGTAATGTAAATCCATGATAAATAAAATAATACTCAATATTTTGAGAGATAAAATAACACAAGTAAATTTTAATAAACTATGCTCCAAATTCTCAAAATCAGTCTTACTGAAATATTGATTGACAATCCTTTAAAAACACGAGAGTCAATTAATTCGAAGGCCGAAATGCAATATTTAAATCAATTCCTTTGGAAGAAGGGTGCAGAGTTTATTAAATCAAAATACATAATATATGTATATAATTAAATGGTAAAATTCTACATCATTTCTAGAATGAATTATATGTACGGAATATACTATAATGGAATTTATAGGCGGGAAAAACTGTTAAAACTATACTGAAACAATACATTTTTAAGGGAATATCTGTGATGCCAGAGTTTGCATTAATTCAAAGGTTAATGAGTCTTTTAAATTACATTTTTAATTATAGTTACATTTCTGCAAGAAGAATCAAAAACTGCACAGTTATACCGTGATTTCAATGTAACGCAACAAATAAACGTCTGTACGTCTTTATTGTTGTTCGTGTGTTAGCGACTGTTCTTAAATAATAAAAGAATAATTTAATATAGACTCTACGTTGCCAACAATTTAACAATTAATTAAACATAATTGTAATAATTATAAATGCCTTTTCTATTTCACGAAGCTAATCATATAAACCTAATATTAAAAGAAGTTTCAACTGCCCGTGCCCTTTAGAGTCGGTGGTATCTCAACCACACTGTCTCGCAGCTCCTACGGAAGAGAGAACAGCCAGACGACACTCGCCTAAATTACTTCAAAGCAAAGGGAAAATATCTTGATTTACATATGTATTTATGCATCTTTATTCAACATGATTACCTTAAACCTACTTATATTTTATAAAAGGCATCCTTTGATACAATACAAAATAATTCAAATACAGCAAATCACTGTAAACAAAAGGAAAAATCTACTACAAATCACGATACAAGCAACACAACTGACATACCGGCAAATACTAAACACATATTTTATTATAGTCCTCATTAAATGGCTGAAGTTCACAAATACTACGATTGCATACGGGAACGCTTTTTTGTACTAATGTAAGGTTTGGGACTGAGACACTAACTACGTTTTAATTAAATCGAGTCACCGGACACATCACACAGTCACGAACCCATCCGCAAGGAGCAAATGTTACATCGAAACTATCACGATACCGTTGTGTACCCTTATAAATGAACCCTTGACAAATGGAACTTCAAAACGTAACTTTGGTGTTCACTCCTTGTTTGTAAACTCGGTATTCTAGCTGCTAACACAGATCTTGCTTATCGACGATACCCAACGTGAAGGATTGGATCCTTCATTTGTTCGGTACGTGTATCTTCTTCGATCTAAAGTCGTAGATCTTGCGGCAGAAGAGAACGAGCTCCGGCGACACTGAAGGCGGTAGTTTGGAGTCGTTCGGTGCGAACGCGGGGTTCGCTTCGCTCTGCGGTAGAGCGGGTACGATTGACGGCGCTATTGTGATTCCTTCCTCCAATGCTTTTAGCCGTTTCCTATAGCTGTAACGAGAAAAATTTAATACTTTAATTTTGCATACAGACTAGCGGGCCCGGCAGACGTTGTCCCGTCCCGATAATAAAGAAAACCTTGACAAAATATATACCTATACCTTCCCCATGAATCACTTTATCCACTGGTGAAAATCGCATGAAAATCCGTTCAATTGTTTTTGACTTTATCGCAAACAGACAGACAGACGCGGTAGGGTACTTTGTTTGTAATGTATATGTAATGATAACCTTAGTAAGTAACAAATTATATACTCTTTATGTGTGTGTAATTGTAAGTTTATTGGCATAGTATTTTTTTTTATATTTAAAGTTTTATTTATTATTTTGTTAATAATTGTAGTTCGTTAGATATGAACGATAAAGCGAAAAAATCTCGTAAAAAAAAATAGTAGCTTCGTTTTTGCTCGTATTTCTTTTATACTCAAGATCTATTTTTTTAAACTTTTAATACTTAATAGTGCCCGCTAAAATATGATTTAATTTGAAACTTAAGATAAGTAATAGCAATATGTCTTCTATACATATAATAAAAATGAAGTGTCTGTATGTAATATCAAAATAATTTTTTTTGACTGATTGGGTATGAAAGTATACACGATCCTGATAACGAAAATGCAATTTACAAAATTTTTGTCGGTCTGTCTGTCTGTCTGTTTGTTCCGGGTAATCTTCGAAACGGCAGAACCGATTTTGACGGGAATTTCAGTGGCAGATAGAAAAAATTACAGCGCGTTACTTAGGCTACTTTAAATTAGGCTATCTGTTAACCGCGACTTCGTCTGCCATGCTATCTTTAAAACGGTTAGACCAGTTTTCACGAAACTTTCACGGGCAGATAGCTGACTTTACAAAAAGTAATTTAGGCAATTTTAGTGTATACTAGCTGTTATCCGTGGCTTCGCCCACAGTGCTTTCTCCAAAACGGTTAGACCGATTTTCATGGGACTTTCACTGGCAGATAGCGGATCTAATAAAAGTAATTTATTTTAATTTAGACTAGCTGTTAATTGTGGCTTCGCCCGCTGTGCTGTCAATGCTATCACCAAAACGGTTACATCGATTTTCATTGGACTTTCACTGGTAGATATAGATATAGATAACGAACCTAATAAAAAGTAATTGTGGTTATTCTATTTTAGACTAGCTGTTACCCGCGACTTTGCATGAAATTTAGCAAGATTACTTTACTCATTCTTTATTTTTAATAAGAGAAATAATTATCGATTTATTGTATACAATTCGACATCATAATTATTAATAACATTAATGATATAGAGGTCTTCCTAATAAGATCTTAGATTATAAACGTATTACGTAAAGAATTGCATAATACAATTTGTTGCGGAACAGACAAGCGTTTATTTTTTGTATAGTCACAAAATCTTAATTATAATAATGGCAATGTATATTAAATGTAATGTAAATATAAATCTTTATAATAATATTTTAAGTTATTGTTTCAATAGTTCCTTATACAGTGTAAGTGTGCACTGAGGTAGTTATATGGTGGGTTAAGTTTCCAAATGTGTTGCTGATGACAAACCTCATTTGGTACGCTTTTTGTATTTATATATCTACTGTACACGTTACATGTTACTTTTAGTGGCGTGCGCGTCGTACTTACAATTGTCTTTAAAGTGCGTTTCTGTAATTGTACATAGTCTCACAATTCTATAATTCTTTAATACCATTTTAAAAAACGCGTGCGGAGCTGCGGGTACCGCTAGTCTTTAAGTAAATTTAAAAGTGACCATCTGCTTACAGTATATAATATTAAAGCGATTATTGTTGTTCTCTGTAATATGTACATGATAAAATAAACCAGTATATTATGGATAGTAGACTTCAAAATATAAACAGTAGCTGTAGCCGAAATTGGCCACGAAGATATATGCACACATGCTATGCCATTCCGAAGAAGTCTAAGCCAGTGCTTTGGTGCAAAACTTTTATTCTACACAAGTTCATATCGCAATCTTTTCTACGTCGTTTATTATTTTGTTCCCCAGACAACATGTATGAAATTTTCAAAATGACCGGTTTAGTAGTAAAGGTGTGGAAGCGTAGCAAGCAAATAAACTCACGTTCGCATTTATAATATTAGCAAAGAGTAAGAATTGAGGATTAAGCTATAATACAGTGGATTTCGGTTGTAACGACATTGGTGGGACCACTTTAATGTTGTCGCTATATCCGGAAGTCGCTATTTCCGTAAGTCGCTATATCAGGAAGTCGCTATATTGAAAATAGCACAAAGTCATGTATATGTGTTTCTTTGGCCTCAATTAGAAAAAAAATGTATTTAATTGTTTAATATAATTTCATTTTTCTTTGTATTAATACTATGACTTTGTCTTCTTATATTATGCATGCTGTGTTCACATATAAAAGGGTTCGTGTCCATTTTTGTTCATTGAACTCAGTTTTGTGAACCTTAAATAAATAAATAAATAAATAAATAAATAAATAAATATTTATTGAACTATGTTTGTATGTTATTCACCGGTGTTACTGAAAAAATGTGTTATACTGTATTGTTTAAGTTTAGTTTTTTTATATACGCTATAAGGTGAATGCCATTTTCATAATTTCATCAATTTTTAAATGATTGTTGCGTTCACCAATCAAACAGTACTTTTTTAGCGTTGTCATAGCATATGATTTGTACAACTTTATACAATATACACGTGCTATTTATTCTTATCTAAATCCTATCTACAAACAAAAACATATCTGGTCATCTGTAAATGTAAAATGTAAATCGAGAATAAGAAAGCTTAAGATATTAGGTTTATGAATAAGACTTTGTGTCTTCGTCGACTCAGTCGCAACATCCGCATGGAGGTCGTTATGAATTAAATAAACTGTGATGTTTTTATAACGATAACTTCCATGTACTGAAATTTTGAAAATTGTTTGAAAACTACCCAGTTGTTTTAAGTGTCGTGTGCACAACAACAGACCTCTATCATTTTATTTGTATCGATTTGATACATTTTTATATAAGAATATTAAAAAAAAAATACAATCAAACCTCTTGATAGCATGCAACTACTTTATCGAATTCGTAAAATATATGAGTACTAGTGTTAACTAAATTAATAATTGATTATAGTTGAATTTTAGGATTGCGAAGATTATAATAGTGTCGAATGAATCGATTTTTCTTTATCTAGCGTAGATCTACGAGTGGTTAGAAGAGTCACGACAGTTGAAGTGCGCAGCACTGAGTACGTTATATAAATAGAGGGCGCACTCGTTCTTTCCAATCAGCGCCTCTATAATACGAGTTTCGAACTAATATCTGTTGGTTATAAATGTACATTTATAGCTATGTATGTGTGCATACAGCGGTACTGCGTAAATTGTATACAAGTTTCTGATCATTTTTATTTGTAATGAATATATTCATCGTAAGGCAAATCTAAATCAAAGTATGTATATGCAAGAGTCAATGGTTATAAGTACATCCATCTGGAGATAGATAAAATTGTTTGTGGGAGGTAAAAAAATTTAAGGGCACATTCTCGTATCAGATACTTAAACTAAATGAATGAAAACAAATATTTGAAAGTTGTCAGTTTGAAATGTCAAAATGAATTGTCGTCCACCATCTTTTGTTATCAAACTTGCCAAAAAAATAATATAACAGTGCCATCTAGAGAGTGGATTGATAACCAAAAATAGCCGAGCCTTTTCCATACAAAGCCGATTCTGAGAAGTGAAAATAGCGTGGTGCGCAGTGTACTCACCGGCAGTACTCGTTAAACGTGAGGACGTAACATTTATCCTCTATGCAGGCGACGGAGTTGGCGTCCCGGTGCCGCGACGCGAACACCTCGTCGGGCGCGTCCGCCGCCTGTCGCCCGCGCTCCGTGTGCTCCGGCCGGTAGTACCACACCAGCGACACCATCATCTCTCCTGTTAAGTTATATGTTTATTCAAATAACACTTTTTATCATTTATTCCACACTAGTTGCCCATCCCGGTAAAATAAAATGAAACCAAACCTATCCTTTATACAACAACCGCCATGTTATAAAATGAAATCGACCGTTAATCTGTCAATATTTTTAAAGATCTCTCTATTGTATCTCACTCACTTTTTATATGTTTTTTAAACCTTTATTACTTTTCCGTACGATTTTTCGAACGTTTTCTCTCATACAAACTTTGTCCAGACAATTAATTACATACACACAAAAATAATTAGCTAAACAGTTAAGCCATGCTCAATAATAACTGTCTATAATTTTATTTATTTATGTATAGATAGACAGTATGGAAAAAACCTATATTTTAACAGTAAATAGTACACCTTGTCATCCCATAAAAAAAGTAATTAGTATTTACCGTCATCGGGGTTTTCCCACAGACTGGCGACTCTCGCGACGAAGGGCTGCGCGCGCGCGACCGAGGCGCGCAACAGCACGCAGTCGCCGCGCGCCACGCTGTCGCCGCCCGCGTGCGACATGCGCGACCAGCACCGCGCCGTGCGGTCCAGCCGCGAATCGTTCTGATCAGTTACCAACCAAGCATTACATAACTAATCTCATCATTGCGTATCTTGGTTTTTGTTTATTTTATGACGAAACTTAGGGTCATTCAGGTATTACGTTAGCACTGATGGGGGTGGGGGTCCTTGATTTGCTTATTTTTGATGACATAGGGGTTGGGGGGTCTGAATGGTGATTACGTCAGCAATATTTATTTACTGGATTAGAACGATTTGAATATACTTATATAAACGTTTACGTAATTATTGGGAGGTGGGTTAGGAACATTGCTTACTTTTGCTGACCAGGGGGAGGGGATGGCCAGAAATTGCAAAAATTCTCCTTACGTAATACTTGAATGGCCCCTTATTGTTACGATGTTCATTATTTTAACAACATGTTTTGTGTGCAGAGGAAAAAATATAAACGCAACACCGCTTGCCCCACTTCTTCACGGCAAGAAAACGCACATTTCTGAACGCATAGTGCTTATAAATGTCGTAGTTTCATAAAATTTCAATACTATTATTATAACTGAAGCTATCGTGATAACTTTTTTTTTAGATAAGGACTGCAAGTGAGTAACAAATAATAAAATGTATCGAAATCTATCCAGTAGTTTTAGAGTGATGCAGGCAAAACGAGAAACCTCTTATTTTATACATATGCGCATATGCAACAAGGTAGTCTAAAATATATAGACAACAAGCACCCAAAGTATTTCCGTAATATAACTCACATGTGTCTGTCTAAATACATATAAAAATCATTCACATCATGATAAACATAGATGATATAAGAAATAATTTGAAATTAAACGTATACAGGCTGAATGTTTAGACAGTAGCAATATTTATGGAGGATACTCTGCACTCGATTCTCGTTCTAAATCAACTAAAAAAAATGTGCTTAATATTTAACCTAATTATCTAGACAAATACAAAAATTATACACAAACCTCTAAGTGTCTATGTTAAAACACAGTGTCAATGATCGTCGGGTGATTTTACTTTCACTTGAACGGGAACGTGGGAATTTTAGGAACAAAACTAAAGGTTTATTGTCCGTTTTATTATCGAAAGATATTAATTCGGGATCGCCCATTGTAGCTTTTGGCACCGGTCATTGCACTTAGGTTTATTGTTTATCTTATTATTTATTTTAGGGTCATCAACATGATGATACACCAGTAAATATATTAAAAGTAGTATTATTATGATTCATTATAAATGCAGTCATATTTAAAGACAACCACGGCATGCGTTACATTGCATTACGATTGTGTCTATACTTTTGAAAGTCTTAGAACACATTTTAACTTAGGTTTTCTTGGTTGTTTATTAGTATTTGTTTTGATATTATTATTTTATATGTTAAATGTAACCATGAAGTGTCATATCCTAGAATACTGTTAGTGTTTAACCTTTTACCTGCTATACTCGTATATAATTTTAAACAATAAATAATATAGTATGTATGTAATACAATAGTACTTACATTGAGGTAGACTTTTGATAAGTAATGATCTCCATCCCATTGCCAGCCGTTGCTCCAGCGCGGAGGCGCTCTAGGCTCCAAGTCCACCGGTACGGGGGGTGAGCGGGCACGACGTCCTCTGCGTGAACCTGCAGCACCCCGCCGCCGCGCTCGTCCTCGTAACCCCCCACTAGGAATCGGCGACGCACACGCTTCCTCTACAACTAAAGTAGCTTCGTCTGTTTTAATCGCTGGCCGTTTCGATACGAGCAACTTAACCACTTTTTCGACAGTTTTCCCTTTAAGTTCGCCATTTGAATGTTTACATCTCTTTATGACATTCCGATCATGTCTTGTTGATTCCGAATCTTTTCTTTCGATATCAACAGATTTTATAATACACTGTGACTCATCCGTGACGTCTTTCTCATGGGGTTTTACAATTTTAGCCTCGGTCTCGACTGAGATTGGTTTAAGAATATTTGTTTCGAAGTCACTTTCGTTTCGATGGACATCTCCAGGACGATCTACGACAATTATTTGTATAATCTCATTCTTTTCTCTTACATCTAGAGGTTTAACATCCTTTTGGACTACACCATTTGATCTTTTTGTTTCACATTTATTAAATATCTTTTTTTCATCTTTAATTTCTTTTACATCCTTGATATCAGTTTTAATCGTAGGAGTTTTTAATACTGATTTTATAGCATTGGTGACTTTGGAGTCAATTTTCTCTAATTTACAAGCATTTTTGTAAGCTAGTTTTTTCTCAATTAATTGAGTAACAGCAGCTATTGTGTTTGATCGCACGCTATTCACCGTCGTGTTCTCAACTATGTTGTTGTTGATATTAAGCGTTTTCTTCGAACCGTTTTGTACTATATTTTCATTAGGAGGTAAGAATAGTTCGGCAGGATTTAACTCTGTGTCTGAAGCGTACCCCTTTTCTGCTCTGTCAATGCTATTTTTTCTTAACAGATTGTCAAGGAGAAGAGCACTTGTTGTTTTTGGCTTCGTTGTAATTTGTTCTTCAGTTAAAGGAATGATAGCTTTATTGTGCAATTCTTCATCTGGTTTAGTTTCAAGTAGCATTTTCTTCTGTCTACTTCCGCTTGTTGACCTCTCCGATTTTCTTTTAGCGGGTTTCTTTTCTGCGATTATAATTTTATGTACTTTTTTCGTTTGCGGTACTTTCTTTTTTGGTTCCTTGGTAATAGTTTCTATTCGTGTTAAATCAGTTTGATCACCAGAAACTTTTCTTCGTTTCTGTAACTTAACATGTTCCCCAATACCGTTTGTTTTACATCCATCTTCAAGTTGTGTATCTTTCATATCAATCTCCAGCTTTGGCCTGGAGTATCTTCGTTTCACAGCCTTTGCTGCATCGGCAGTAGCTGTTATATCAGCTACTACCGTACAATTATTGTGTTCTCTTAGCGCCTGGGCATCAGGTTTTCGTGCCGCTGTGAAAGTTGGAGGGCCTTCATTTTCCTTTTTAACGTCCACCAGGGGAGTCGACCTCTCATCTGAAGAGGATAAATCTATTGGGACACAGGCCGGAGGCGAGATAGCTAATACATCATCGTCAACATCACTGTGATGTGTTGTTAGTGGCTGAGGAGCAGAGATTAGTAGGCTGGTATCGTCGCCTGCTAAGGACCGCCTCGCCATAGCCTTGCCGAGACGCGCTCGTCGTGGTGCAGACGGAGGAGGCTGAGGAATACAAGCACCTGCTGACCCGCGAGCTGGTGATGGAGGGCCAAGAGCGTCTGCGGACCCTGCGATACGTAAGTTGTCTCTAATATCGTATAATTCACGTTTTGGTGAAGCGCCACCTATAGCTGGTAGTGGACACGAATGTGGTGCGTCTGTTGCAGCGGGTGGTTCAGGCTCTAATGGCGGGTCCTGTAGGTAAAATCAATTATTAAAATAAGTACAGATCAGGAGGCTAGTATATCGATTGACGGTATATATATATATTTAGACAATTGAGATAAATATTTTTTGCAATCTTTTTAGCAGTAATTATTTCCAATTAAGACATGACAGCAATAATAGTAATAATAATGTCAATATGATGTTAAACATGTGTGCAAGTGTCGTATTGTTGATATTTAATTTACCTTTCCGCTGCCATGCGTGTCTGCGGCAGCGTCTAGCACGCACGCCCGTACCTTCGGTCGGAAGGGTGCCCCGGGCGGTGCGTGGGATGAGGGTACGTCTACTGGGCCGCTACCGGTAGGGGCTTTACCAGTAGCGGGCCCAATAAGGACGTTTTTTGGACACGCGTTAAGTGGGCATGGGCATCTGTACTCTGAAAAAATTACGAATAATTGATAAAGTTTTTTAGATCATTTAAGGGCTTACAAGAAAATATTAAAGTTTTCAACGCTAAAAAATACTCAGTTACAAAAAAAATATCTTGGAGAAACATAAACTTCACACAATATCTGTTTTACATGAAACTTCAAATAAATCATCTATGTTCGTCCTGATCAATATATGTTTGCTGTTGACTGGGCTCAGGACCCCGCGGTCCCATTCGACTTTCATTATAGGATGCAGTGAGTAATTTGTCGTTGCAGAAAGTGAGATCAAATCATTATGTGTATAAATATAGTAGCGTCAAGTCCCAACTTACCAACGTACGGTATCCTTTGTGGCGAATGTTGGTAGCAAGGTGGCGTGCCGTAATACTGTGGAGGAGGGTACGGCTCGCTACCGACACCTACCATCTGAAAACAATAAGGTATCGTATAATATTGTCAATCATAAATCGATTAAGATGTTAAATGTAATACCCATACTTCTGTAGTAAAATCGGGTATAAGCCGAATGAGGTACAGCGGAAATTTAATCAAAAAAGATCAGTAGCTAGAAAGTGATGCGTGCCCATAGAGAAGTGCATAAAAATGAAAATGCTGTCCGTCTTATATACGGTTATCTCACTTATCTTAATTAATATATAATTTTGTTGCGTTATTTTTAAAAAATAGAACAATGTTAAATACGTAAATGGGTTTTCCTCAATAAGTTGTGTAGCAAAATGTAGATAATGTAGAGAATTGTGAGTGTATACATTGAAACATAAATAAATACCTGTGCATCAGGCTGTGGTGGTGCCATGTGATATGGTCCAGGAGATCGGTAGTATCGACCGTAGCATAGTTCCGGGTAGTACGGTGGACCATATTGTTGCAGCATCTAGAAACGACATTTTCAAATAAATTCGACACATCTAAATATTCCTTCATCGAAAAGGTGTTTATACTTTTGTCTGTACGATAGCTCGTTGCTAGGTCATACTGCGCTCTATATTATTATTGTTAATTTTTATATCGTAATATACTTAACGCGGACAAAATTCTGAACGGTCGTATAAAATAGTTCTATACATAAATCATACGAATACCCATTGTTCTTAAAATGATGTTATATTTCTACCAGCTTGTTTGAAAAAATGAACTATAAGAGCATATAAATTAGAATGTAAATTAATATGTATTGCGTTCAGAGGCGGGTTAAGCCCGCTGAAAGACAGTAAATGCAAATGTTACCTGGCAGTTTAAAATCTAGGACAATTTTGTATGATAATGAAATAAACTTTCATAAACTTTAGCCTATTTAGTACGAACAAAAATATATGTTAATAGTATGTTAGGGCTGTTACAAATTTTTACAAGTTTAATATTTGCTTCTTCTATTACCTATATATAAACATGCGGACATAAATCAGTTAAGCACGTATTCTTTCTCAGTTACTCAACCGATTTTCTTTATTTAGTTTTGTTTAATAAATATTGACGAGCTTTAGTGTTATCAAGAAACAAAAATGACAATAGTTTTGTTCATATTATCGACGACTATGTTTAAGTCTACGATCTACAATATTTTTACAATTTAGATAATATTTCTTTATTAACAAGTGTAGAAAAACGTTTCTACCCAATAATATGATAGATTTTCGACCACTGTAATTGTCTCAACTGTGTCATTTTTAGCATTTGGTGAGACTGTGGTCAATTAATAGGCGTTAAAACCTATATAGTATAAAAAAGTAGTCACTAAAGATGAGAATTATTGCGATTTTTACTTAACACACCAAGTGCGAAATGCTAATTTAATTATCATACGCCATTAATAAATATTGTTAATTATAATCTGCTATCTAAAAAACACGCTGTACTGAATAAATACGATCTATCATATATTTTGCTGTTCGGCGAAACAGCTACGAAATATAACGACCAATCATTGCTATAGCAAAAATAGCGTTTCGCAATAATCGCTGAAATCTACGAAACGAGTTATAAAAACGAGGTGTTTAACCCGTGAAATACAGTTCAATGGAGTTCGTTTCCGTTTAAGAAATTAACACGTGATTATATTTAACTAATCACAGTACCTCATTTGTTTTCAATTTTTTTCTAAAATCGATATTCTCAGTATTTAGTTTTTAATATGTTATAACGAATAACATTATATTTGAAATTCACGCTACCATTACTACTTAGTGGTTATTTGTAATCTAGTAAACGGCACAATATACAATTATTTACGAAGTAATGTCAACAAAACACTGCAGAAACTAATCAAGTGAAACATATCTATTATTGAAAGTATGCGTGAGATTATAAAGTAGTGCTAAAGTAACTCTTTAGAGCCACCAGTTGTTTATAAAAATATTTAAAACAAAAAGTATTAATTACCGATGGATGCGGCGCGTGGTAGTGTGGCTGAGGGTGGTATCTAGTGAGTGCTCGTTCAGCCTCTGCACTTGTCTCCTTAATTAGAGGTCCAGCCGGTTGATAATATCCTGAAATTAAAAAAAATCAGATATTAAATACATATATCCAATATTTAGGTACCATCTTATATATAGACACAATCCTATATTTAGACATTTCAATTCATTTCAAGAGAAAGCCGTTACAGTTTAATTTTCTACAGAAATAAATTTGAAACGGAGCTCTAGAGCGCCTTAAATAGTTTTTATTTTTTATATATCATAGTGGCCAAACTAACAGATGGGTCACCTGATAGTAAGTGATCACAGCCGTCCATAGACACACTAGCAACACCAGGGGAGTCGCAAGTGCGTTGCGGTCTTTTAAATGGGTATACGCCAATATAAATCTTTCGCCAAGCACCTCTAAGGCTTTAGTTGTATTCCGGCAGCTGCAATTGCGAGTAAGTCTACCTTTAGGTTTGGCGTGTTTACCAACTTACAGCCGGTTCCATTGACCTTTCTATGAAGCCGATGTATTTAATTGAGACTCAGATGATGAGAATTTGAAGATCATAGTTGTGATACTCAAATAAACTACGAAATTGAATTAGCAGAATCTGAACTTATATATTTATAATATGTAAAATGTAAACAATATTAGGACACTATATACTTAGAAAAAGAACAACAGCGGCAAATCACGTCGACAAGTCAAGTCGAGAATAGCGTTTTGTTATTTTACGTTTAGAATTTTTAGTAGATTGTAAAATGAGTAAAGCAAACAGAGTTAATTAAATATTATTTTTCAGTAATAATTATTTTCAAGTATAGTTTTTAGCGAATCATAATAATTTTAGTAAATATAAATATTAAATATACTTATAATGTTCACCTTATACATGACACTAAATATATTAAACACAGAAACAAAACGTATCTGAGGGACGTTCTTAACTGGAGTTAGAAGATCGTATCTATCTGTGGCCTTATCCGAGCTTGAGGGAATAATGTTATTGAATCATCGGTCATACACACGTCATAGACATGATCTATCTCAGATAGCTACTTACATTTAACTAGAGTTAGATTATTAAGACCGGCCATTATTTTTTTTTTTTTCGAACTGACTACGCTATTGACCAAGCAAGGTCTTAACAGCTTCACCGGACTACAAAACCGGCCGTTAGACCATATCGTTATTTAACATCACATGGGACTATGGTAAAATGCTAAAACCTATAAAGTATAACAAATCTTTTTTGGAAAGACAATCTAGTAGATGAAAAAATTTACATATTAAATAAAAGACATAATATCTTGAATAGCTAGGCTATTTTATGTTGGCAAAGTTATTGAAATAAGACACTATTGTGTTATTTGGTATTATACACTATGGGTTAATAAAAAAACTAATTTAATGGTTCGTTAAGCAACACTGTGCATGCCGACAAAAGCTAACTTAATTAAATATAGATTTGAAAAATGTACTTGTATGTACTTATTCTTTTAGTTATACGTGTTTTCTTATATCTATCCTTTATATATATATTTTATGGTCCGTGTAAAATAAATAAAGACGTTACATTAAGTAGAATACAATTTTAAAAATAATATCCGTCCGTTTCTGTCTCAACTGTGCGTGACGCTAAAATTATCCATTGGATTCTATGGCTACTTTTACGTTAGCAGCACGCTATGTTGGCCGTTTTGACACATTACAAAAGTGACGTGAAATGTCGATTTATTTTCGACAAAAATATTATCACATGCTGCTTTGCATTAAGCATTGATGCGAGTTTGCAGGAGGTGGTATTTGTGTTGACCAACGGTCCTATATATATAATCAGAGGATATAGACATATAAATTTTAAATATATAAATACCGAGTTCTGTTGTAAATACGTACACTAATAATTATAATCCATTATGAATTTTGTCAAACGGCGCAATGTTTTTTAACCTAAAAACGTAAAAGATTATATAGTTAAACAAATATAGTAGCGGTTAGAGAGATATATAGTACGTATATATAGTACGTATATATAGTACGTATATATAGTACGTATATATAGTACGTATATATAGTACGTATATATAATCAATCAGTGTCCTAAAATAATATCGTGTTCTAACGTTTGATAAATTTTAGGACTTACTACACAACATTATTGGCAATAAAGAACAGCAATGAGCTCCTTCAAACTTAGCAATTAATTTATGTTAAACTTCTTGAGGAGACAACGTCAAACGGCAAACCGACCACCATAGTGTGCCGCTATTTTATAAGATATTTGAAATAACCAATCTATACTAATATTATAAAGAGGTAGTTTGTGAATTTGTGACGTTGTAGGTGGTAATCTCAGGAACTACTGGTCCGATTTGTAAAATTCTTTCAGTGTTATATAGCTCATTTATCGAGGAAGGTTATAAGCTTATATATCATCACGTTAAGACCAATAGGTGCGGAGCACCGACGAAGAATATTTCAAAATCGGGGTGTTTTCCTCTTGAGAGCTTCCGCTGCGTGTTAGCGTTAGCCCAAAGTAACTATTCCACGCGAACGAAGTCGCGGGCAGAGGCTAGTATATAAATATCATAAACCGTACACCTAAAGACGACGCAATTATAAATATATGTATAAAAAACCACACATTTTATTGTTGTTATGAGTGTTTATTAAACATATTTTTTGAATACACACAGGCTTAAAGCTCGGGTAAAGAATAAATTACATTACGTATTTTCCTAACAATGCACTGATAAGAAACGCGACGCATGTCTAAAAATATTTATTGATAACAGAATGTTTACACAATAAATTAAAGAATTGCTTTATGAATGTCACAATTTACACAATTACATTGATAATATGTGATTTCGTAATATTTTGCAAACAGAACAAATTTGGTGTAGCTTGGTAAAGATGTCGATTTATAAAGCAGAGATATTAAAACATGAACGCAGTACTACGAAGAATAACAATAATAATGTAAAAAAGTGAAAAAAAAAATTAAGTTAAGTGAAAAGCAAACTTGTTTATTAAGTTTTATTGAACGCAGTGCGTTCGCACAACTGTCGGGCCGGATGTGGTAGTCCGCGATACGTTCGTAACTTTTGAAGTTTCCATTTTTTTTTAAACGGCCCGTACACACGACCCGGCCGCGTGTAGTTTGTAGATAAAGTCTGCGGTTGAAACCACATCCGAGTGTGGACATTGCATGTAAGATTTCGAATAAATTACAATTGCAATGTATGTCTATAGCGAGGAAATATTAAAGTATCGAAAAAATACGATATGAAAAGAGTTGATGCAATGTAATGTAATGGCGTTTCCGGACACCGTTTTCCTTTGTTGTAACCAGATTAGGCCCTCCTCGGCTCAAACCTAGGTCCGTTCCCTCGGCGTGGAGCCCTTGAGTGCGCTGCTCGCGCGATACAGTGACACAAAATCTGATATAAGATGCGAAGAATATGCGACAACATGACACATATCACCTCCACACACGTGCACGCATACACGCTTACACATGCAAGTGGAAGGGTTTTATTTTTTCCCTTATCAAACCGAAATAGTTTAGAAAATTATCCGATACGAAATATATATAAGAGTTGTTGAGGTATGTATGCCTGGTACACATATATGTTTCAACAACTCATATATGTATGAATAGTTAGCTTAGCTTAGGTTAGCTCAGATAAGTCGCGAATTGCATGTATCAGACAACAGCCCCCCCCCCACGGTGTACCGACCGACCGAATTGTTGGGGCGGCAAGGGATCGATCTATGCTTCTCCCCTTGAAGAGCCGCCCCAACGGTCCGCCCGGCGGAAGGTGACCGCCGGGCTTCTACCTATAGAGAGGCAACCGGGTACACACCGGCTGCCCCCCCTCGTCCGCCGAACCTGTGCAATGAGGAGATGGGCCCCCCGGCCCATCCCCTCAGGTCCGGCTACGGTGGCGGGAGGAGTTGGGCAAAGTGCCGCCTCCTCCCGCCGGTCCTCCGTTGGCGGAGAGGGCCACTTAGATGGTCTACCTCGCGGGCCCTCTCCGCCGCCTCCTTCTACGAGATGACCTCCTCACAGAAGGAGGCCATCGCTCGCCAAGCATGTTCGCTGCCGAGCATGGCCAAAACCACGCTCGGCAGCGACAAATTCCCTCCTACATTCCCCACCGCCGCAGCCAGAATGCGGCGCTGCCCCTCCCACTCAGCACACTCGGACAGAGTGTGCTGCGCGGTGTCCTCATCAGCGCCGCACTCGTGACATGCGGCGGTCGGCTCCCTGCGTGCGATATGGTGCAGGTATCATCCGAAGCAACCGTGCCCGGTGAGTACCTGCACCATCCGGAACGTCAGGGAGCCCCACTCCCGTCCCATCCACT
Source organism: Antheraea pernyi (assembly GCA_015888305.1). NCBI lineage: Eukaryota > Metazoa > Arthropoda > Insecta > Lepidoptera > Saturniidae > Antheraea > Antheraea pernyi. The sequence continues at coordinate 3,816,362 of MU158751.1, read as the reverse complement.
CCCGCAGGACCGGGCGGATGGCATCCACTGTATAACGCCCATAGCGCGCGTCCACCAGGTCCTGCATCCACCTCTCGACCGCCACATCAGACAACAGCCCAAGCCGAGGTATGCCGTGCACCCTTGAGCTAGTTGTCAAATAAAATCGGCTGAGTGCCTTAACAGCTTCACCGGACTACAAGCTCGCAATGTGTCTGAGCTTTCTGTAAAGGAAGACATCGTGATGAAATCGTGAGGAAGGCTTCTGCTAAGGTACGTCTGGCTAACAATTAAATCTACAATCATATGGGTATATTCCGACAGCTGCAATTAAGAATCAGTACTCCTCTAGGAGTGTACAAAATCGTCATTTGACATCTGAGATCGTGGCCAAACACTAAAATCTATAAGGTATAAACGACCACTTGCGAACAACCCATTTAACGATAAAAAACAAAGATTCATCATAAGTGGTAGTAATAATTAAAAAGATGATCAGTAAAATAGATATCTGAGAATTGCATTTGATTTCTATATTAGATAACAGCAATTAGTTCAAGAACAGAAATAATAGTTTCATAATTCTTGAACGGCACTAGAATCTCTCGTAAACATACTAATTAATAACATTACCGTAACGTTACATTGTTTATGAGTAAATAACTCTCCAATAACAATACACTCTGCCAAGTGGTAGAACCACGCTGAAGCTATTTGGTTTCAGCATGAATGGGTCGGCTCGCCCGGAGTACTACCACCCTCTGATAGAAAACCGACTTGAAGTAATAGTGCTTGCATTGTTGCGTTTCGTTGGGTCAGTGAGAGCCCCGGAGACCCACCTCCCCTCTCCTCTCTCCCTCTTTCCCCTTCCCCCCAAAGGCTGGCAACGCACTTGCGACTCCCCTGGTGTTGTTAGTGTCTATGGACGGTGGTGACCACTCAACATCAGGTGACACACTTGTTCCTTTGCCTCCTATGACATAAAAAAAGATACTTTTAATTGTTTGCGGCTTTATTTATATTTTATTTTATTGTTTTAAAGTTAACAGCTAGAAAATACAGTTAATAAAAACTAAAAAAAAAAACGGAACGTATACACGTGTACACGGAAACATAAAAATATACTATTTTGCATAAATTAAAATAATAAGCAAACACGGTAAAAAACACTCCGTTAATCATACATTCTAAAGATTAAATTAACGTTATATTAATGAGTACAAAATTCCCGTTTTACTTGTAATTCCCGTTTCATAATATTTATCACAAACGTTAATTAATCAATCACTAGAAACAAGAAAATAAGATGATTCATTCATAAAAATTCCCAAACGTTAGTTCTGGTTAGTTCCGTTCACGCTGGTGTGTGTAGATAGTAGTTAGATACTGTTATTTTATGAGCAGTCCGGCCATTTAAGTTGAAGGCGACCTTAACTTGGACTGCTGTACGATTTTATTTCACTTGGTATGCAGCTGTTAATAACTGTTCATTAAAGCCTTTAAAATTATAGTATCCTTTTAAATAAAATATTTACACGAATATTCCATATATGCCTTGCAATATTTTACAGAAAACTGCACGTTACTTTCATCGTTTTATTAATAATAAAACGGTTTTATAACGGCAGGAAACATTTATGTAAAATAGATTATTATTAACTAGTCACCGCCCGCGACGTCTTCCGCATTAAATAACAATATAAAGCTTAATAACAACAAAATAGAACTACATAAAATAGTGTTTTATTTATCCATACTCGTTATACCAACATCAATATAAATAAGGTAGCTTCTTCCGCGGGGAATAATTACTCTGGGATACGCTCTCAAAAGAAAAAAAAAACAATTTTGAAACATTCTTCTTTGGTGCTCCGCTCCTACTGGTCTTAGCGTGATGATATATAGCTTTCCTTGATAAATGAGCTATATAACACTGATAGAATTATTCGAATCGGACCAGTAGTTCCTGGGATTACCCCCTAGTCCCTACAAACTGACAAACCTTACCTCTTTATAATATTAGTATAAATTTAAAGAAATAATGAATGTTAAATATGAACTATTAATTACAAAAAAACCTTGTTTATACACATCTCTATTATTATAAATTTTATGAAGTGTAAAATGTAAAAAAAATAATACAAGATGATTAAGTATCGGCACAGAGCAGCGTTCACTAATTCATTCTGATCACAATCACGCCTTTAACAAGCAAGATATAAAAACAAACATGCAATATTATTAAAGACCGAGATGGCTATGTAGAGATCGTACGTGTTCGAGAGAGACAACACCATTACAGGATATAGGGCAGGTGTGTTCTTCAAAGGAAATGCGTTGCGCCGGGCGTTCTTGTACCTATTAAAGCTATATTCAAAAGGTATGAAGGTAATAATATCTGTTTTAAATACTAGTCTCTGCCCGCGACTTCCTCCGCGTGGAATAGTTACTTTGCGCTAATGCTAACACGCAGTGGAAGCTGTTATGAGGAAAAAGTACCCGATTTTGAAACATTCTTCGTTAGTGCTCCGCTCCTATTGCTTTCATGATTATGATATATAGTTCCTGAGATTACGCCCTACAAGGTCACAAACTGATAACGTCACAAACTTTACCTCTTTATAATATTTCCTCTTTATTAATGGTGGTAGAGCCACGCTGAAACTATTATTGGTTTCAGCATGAATGGGTCGGCTCGTCCGGGGTAGTACCACCCTCTCATAGAAAACCGAGATGAAGTAACAGTGCTTGCATTGATGCGTTTCGTTCGGTCAGTGAGAGCGCCGGAGGCCCACCTCCCCTCCCCTCTCCTCTCCCTCTACCTTTGATCCACCCTACCCTTTATGTAGTAAGACCCGCGTGGCATGACACTTGAACTTACTATGTGGCAAATCGGTAATGAGTTTTGGGACTTTTTTTTTATAAAATCTAACACTATTACATAAAAAACTGTTACTGGTTTTAGTGAGCCTGAAACATGGAGTTTCCAGTTTGTTATTGTTTCTAGTATTTAAATTACGTCGGTCTTTTACTAAATGTAGAATGGATTATCTAAGTTTTATCAATAACTTTAAAAAGATTTAAATTGCAATTGCAAATAAATTTAAATTACTAACATTTAAAACTAAAAGTTATTGTTAAAAAAATTTAATTAATTTAAAATTGTTAGATTCGTTTAATCACAAAGATCAAATGAACATTAAACAAGCCGTAGGAAACCTTCATTAGGCTGATAAGTATTATCAAATACCTAAGTAAGATATTGTTTTGGGATTTCCATATAAAATAGCTTTGTTCCTGTTTGTTCATATATTTCAACAATGATCCGGTAGTTTTGTAATAACAGTATGATTCATTATAATATAATGACAGGATGGGCTATAAAAGTTATAATTTTTGCTGGTATTTATATAATTATAAGGAGCGCGTATTGCTCACGTTACTTATCAATGAATTAATAAATTTATTTAGCAGTAAAAGACAACGGAATTGTTCTAAAATAATGTACGTTTCATACTTACATATTATAAAAGGTAGTATCATTGTTTCTTTCCATTACTACTCTTCTTATAACAGCTTAAGTTTGATATGATTATTTTTTAAATTATAGATACATTCTATGACCACAACTTACTATATATTTTGTTACATTATGCAATATATAAAACAAGTTATGAGATCAAATGAGAAAATATTTATTTGGACTATATTTTACGTAAACTAGCAGATATTATCCGTTATAATGAAGTTGATAACTCTTTAGAACACCTAATTCTACTCGAATCGGCAGTACCATAAATCACCAAGATAGCATTAACGTGATAAAATAAATTAAAAAGTTAAATATAAGATAAATAAAGTATTAATTTTGATTTAATTAAATCATTTCGTCACCATACGATACGCACTTTTTTCCGACTGTTAAGTCATTAATATTGTGCACAAAGAGTCCTAGAATAAATATTTACCTAAGTGTAAAAAAACAAACTATGTAAGTTCTGAAAACTTTATTCGAACACTTTAATAATATTTGAAACTCGACTCAAACTTATTACATATCTAAATGTACTGAATATAAAGAGTTCGTATTCCGAATCGTAACCCAGTTTACTAATTTCATCGTTATACTTGACACATACATCGAAAAAAAATAATTACACTATATGTACATATCGAAACAGAGCGCGTAAAATCTCGTTTTAATAAACTAAAAGTTTAATATAATACTAGGTACACAAGCCTCGTCCTTTGTAATGTCTAGATACTTGATTCAAAATAAAAAAAATAAGTTTTCTACGTAGCAAAACACGGCCTAAAGAAGGCTGTTTGCCTTGAGCCGGAATTCAAGGCAGCTGCTGCAGCGCTATATAGGGACTTCTATTTCTGAAATATTTTTGTTTATTTATTTACCGGTATCTTTTGTAACGATAGGTAATGTTTGTAACGATTTTAATGCAAATAAAATATATTCTGCTAGTTGTAAATCCATCTTAGTGTAATTATTTATTTCTTTTGAATGAAAGATACTTTTTTTTTAATATCATAGGAGGCAAACGGACAGGTGGGTCACCTGATGTTAAGTGATCACCACCGTCCATAGAGATTTGCAACACCAGGGGAGTTACAAGTGCGTTGCCAACCTCTCTTGGGGGAGAGGGGGAGTAAGGGAAGGGGAGAGGGGAGCCGAGGTGGGACCTCCGGCGCTCTCACTGACCGAACGAAACGCAACAATGCAAGCACTGTTACTTCAAGTCGATTTTCTGTGAGAGGGTGGTACTACCCCGGTCGCGCTGACCCATTCATGCTGAAACCATTAATAGCTTCAGCGTAGCTCTATCACATACTGCTCAATTAACTGCAATTGCCAAAGATAAATACAAGTGTACAAAAATCGCTTAAAGATAAAAAAAAAGCTATGCTGATTTTCAATTTTTCAACCAAGCCTCGATTTTCCGGCTGAAATACAAATAAGCGTTACGTATTTCGCGCCCAAGTCGTGGATATAAGCTTAAAATACATATTGCTATGCATATAGCTAATTAAGAGACCCAACATTGAATCATTCAATCTTTTTTTTTGTCGAACTGACTACGCTATAGACCTAGCAAGGTCCTAACAGGTTCACCGGACAACATCATTCAAATTCAAATTTGAATTACCAAAAGAATTTAGATACATAATTATTTATCAGTAAAGTCATTTTGAAATACATATAACTTCTATGATATTGTAAGTCAACGAGGTCACTAGTTCACGTTTATGCGAAAAACAAAAAACAAACCGTCAAGTGGCTTTACAAAAAGCATTTTAAAATAACCCCGATTTATTTATTGTACTTATTTGTCATCATAAAAAATACCTATGACGTGTTTAAAAACAATTCGATGTTCAAAACATACTTTTTAATGTAAAATTTAAAAGTATTATTTAGAACAACTGAAGACGTTTGAGTGAAACGAAAATTTCAAAGCGTTAAATTTTTAAACATAAACTATTCCTGCCACCGTAATTTATATTTAATAGCCTTATTCTGACGACATCTTTCACTTTTTTTTTTTGTGATACTCAAAGAGAATTAGATCGAGGAAACCTCATTTGTGCCAAAACATTAGTACGATAGTAATGGAAATTTTATTGCATCGAACGCACGAACACGAATTTCTTAGTAGCTCTCGTAATTTATATTTTACTAGCGGGCCCGGCAGACGTTGCCCCGCCATGATTATAAAAAAATCCTTGACAAATTATATACTAAAACGTTCCCCATGAATCACTTTATCCACTGGTGAAAACCGCTTGAAAATCCGTTCAGTAGTTTTTGAGTTTATCGCGAATAGACAGTCAGACAGACACGGTAGGGGACTTTTTTTATACTATGTAATGATGTAGGAACATGCGTCCTCAATGAGAGAATATTTGAGGTTAGTTTTTGTTTATAACCCAGATTGTTTATGGTATAATTTTGTAATTACTGAGGTTTTGTTCTTGCTTTCAAATGACGGAAAGTGTATAATAGATTTTTTTACGCACTAGATGTTTTTTGGAAATGTGTAAGTATTAATTATGTTTACTTTCACGGGATCCCCCATTTTAGTATTTTAAGAGCTTTCTTCTAAGTCACTAACTATATTTATATTTGCGTTTTATATGTTTCTCACTACTAGGAAACTTTCTCCATGATCGTTTTCACTAGATTATTTTATAACATAAACGTTATGTAATATCTTTTGCAGAACAATTATTAATTTAGAAGTAATAAAAGTTCAGGACTATACTATGAAATTGCGTATTTTTACCGTCGAAAGACATAAGGGCGCATCTAAATAAAACACAAACGGGGAGACAATTCGAAAAATTTGTAGCTTACAGCTTTTGCAAAGTATTACTAATTAGTTTCTAGATTAAGTTTCACTCAAGAACAGAATTAGGTAAGCAAAGAAAACTATACAATGTGACTTTTTTCCTGATTCCGAAAAAATCAATATCGCTAAAACTGCAGAAGCGCCCTTCTGTCTTGATGATGACAGATTTGTTTTCTAAAGTGATGTGTTAATTGAACTATTTTAAATTAAAACTAAGAAACGAGACGGTAAAGAGTAACAAACGAAATTTGATCAAAATATATCAAAACTATGACAAAAGAAAAAATTGTGAAGAACGTTCTCCAGCATAGCGGCCCGCAAATACTGTGATAAGTAGCTCTACGTGATTAGTATAAATTTATATGAGTAGTTCCTGAAGGACAAACTGAAAAGAAACAAATGAAGTTTTCATACTAATAATCTAGGTTTCATGTGAAATATCATCCTAGATATAGTTGTATTGCGATTCTAGCAGTAGTTTGTTCATTTGCGTTTAATTTTAAATCACTGTAAACACGGGCAAAATTGAACAAATGGTACCTCAATGACATATGCATTTACAGTTCGTCTCTCGATGGTAATGCTCGGCTAACGTTGAGCGGCCATCTAACGTTTGACTCCCAATATGCTACTCTACGTTACAAAGCCGGGTTTTTTTTTTTCGAACTGACTACGCTATTGACCAAGCAAGGTCTTAACAGCTTCACCGGACTACACAAAAGCTGGCCCCACTTAGTTCTTGCTTAGCGTACTTTCTGACATACGCTTTCTACGGTAATATATATATAATATAAATAATTTTGCTAAATTCATTATGAATATTAGAACTATTATATACAAATAGCTACTAGATTCAAATATGTTAAAGGTAATTAATAATTTTGGAGATGGTAGAGCAACGCTGTAGCTATTACTAGTTTCAGCATGAATGGGTCAGTTCGTCCGGGGTAGTACCACCCGACCCACAGAACACCGATGTGAAGTAACTATGCTTGCATTGTTGCGTTTCGTTAGGTCAGTGAGAGTGCCGAAGGCCCACCTTCTTTCCCCCTTTCTCCTTTGCCTACTCCACCCTCATACACGGGCTTTCAACGCACTTGTGACTCTCCTGGTGTTGCTAGTGTCTATGGACGGTGGTAATCACTTAACATCAGGTGACCCACCTGATCGTTTGCCTCCTTTTGACATAAATAAAAAAAAACAATTTTCGAAATAGTGATTGTTGGTTTTATTATAAAAATGGTACTGTTTTATTTTTTATACTAAGGATAATTATTATTAATGAGTCGGTTTATAGATTTCCTAGAAATGTAAGCTTTCGCTTCTATAGGTCATATACTTTAATTTGTTCACCTCAGAATGAAATCAATTTTATTATAATATTTTTTAAATTTTAAACTCAGAAATATAATGTCAAACCTTGATGTTTACAGTTCTGACAGGAGCAAAAACTAAATCATGTCCAACAATCCGGTTAATCGTCCGACAAACGTAGGGGCCCCACGCGCTCCCGAGTACGACCGGTTACGGTTAAACCGTTCAATTAGCGACACCGACCGGCCAATTAGGCTCACCGCACATTGCACCACAAAAAGCGCAATGAGATGTCCCCCGCGCTGCACCCGGACTTACGGTAATCGCTTGTTTACAGATTGCGCCGGATTATTCCAACAATCCATGGGGATTGCAATAATTGTTTGTTGTGATGAAAATGTTTTTATATTGTGTCGTTGGTTTGATAGATTTGTGAGGTCGTCGGCTTATGATCAATATAAAATACAAACAGATGTAATATAATCGTATGTTATATATCTATATTATAAATAGGTAGTGGGGAAATTATTAAGAACATCTCTCTCCTCTGTTTCTCAGACGATTTTCTTTATTCTTTTTTTTTTGTAGCTATTGTCGAGCTTAAGTGTTATCAATATGGGAAAACATGAAAAAAAAATTCTCTATGGTCCAATATCGACCACTATAGGTACGAGCACTCGTATAAATAAAAAGATAGAAGTCTGTTATTATGTGCTCATCATTCGAAAACTACTCAATAGATTTCGATCAATTTTATTTAATTTTAGTTCTAAGACACTTGGTCCTTATCTAAAATTGTCACTATAGCTTCTTTCTATTATAAAATTATAAGAGTTTAAAAAAACTACAATTCTTATGAGCACTACGTATTCATCGATATGTGAAGTGGGGCAAAATGTGTGGTGCGCGTGCATAGGAGAGAGGAAGTACACGGATAAAATTGTTTACAAAGAATCTTTATAAGCAAAGTATATTTCTGCTATCATTTTTTTTTTTTTTTCCTGTGTAAACAACGCAGACGAAGTCGCGGGTACTAGATAGTCATGTAATAACACTTTAGGAATGTTTATAGGTCAGACTCTTTTAAAACGAAAATTTCTTAACCTAAAGTATATAAAGCATTATGTACGATAATATATCATGGTAATAACAACGTCTTAAATTATTATTTCTTTTCAAAAATAATATAATGATGTAATATATAACTGTACGTTAATAAGTATTTATATTTTAAAATGTATAAAAATAATATTTTTTGTATTACAAACAGAAGCAATAACCTAAATAATATAGTAAGATAGTGATCATGTTTAGGTACAAAGATATACAGTTATAGAGTTTCCCGTATATATTTGCAAGCGATGATCGTCGAATTAAAAGCATTCAAATCGATACATAACGAAGCAAAGTTGTAGGTACCGGTTTATTTGTGATAACAATGATATTGTAAAACCGTTACCCGGTATTCGGGTAAATTTCACGTGTTTGTTTGAATTCACTTTGTTTAATTCGGTTTTTATAAAGAACATTACTATCGAAAAATACATAATAATTAATATAAAATATTCCCAGATTTATTAACGGTCATTTCGATCAGTGCAGCGAAGGGTTGAATCGGGCATTCGATAATCAGAATAAGGATATATTTGCGAACGGATTCCTTCATTCTGAGCATATTTACAAAATTACAATCTGTACAGAAGCCGTCTTCTTTTAATATACACTAGCTTAAATATATCCAGTTTATTATACATAAAGACCCAGATTCAAGGCGGGTAATCTACCCGAAGTACCAATTCAAAGGTGGACTATATTCATAACGGTTGATTTTTTTTATTCACAAGCGGCTAGAACTGCACTAGCGATTTTTTTATTAATTTAAAACACATAGGTACCGTGAGCATTGTTTCTGGAATCCGAATGTTGGAATGAAGGATATTAACTTTTCTATCTCTTGGATACTATATCTTGGATTTAGTGTGCTATTACAGGATTAAAATAAAATGACGGTCACGAAGCAAATTGGATATCTATTACTTAAGTATTAATTATTTTATATAAAAAAGCGATATATATCAATATATATATCGGATGCAAAACGATAGCCTATTCCATGAATATAATGAAATTACTGTTTGTTACACAGAGCGTTGATTTCATGTGCGCTTGTTGTATTTATATAATTTTATTTATATAATTGTATATAAACAGAATTGATCGATTCGTTCAGTTCTTCAGTTATCAAGTTTTTTTTTAATACATTTTTGATACAATTATACATATATTTATATATATATATAATTATATATATATATAAATATATGTATAATTGTATCAAAAATGTATTAAAAAAAAACTTGATAACTGAAGAACTGAACGAATCGATCAATTCTGTTAATATTTTTAAAGATTTCTCTACTGTCTTTTGTCTCACTCACTCATTTTTTTTTATATAGAGATTTTTTTCCCCCAAAATTTAAGCTTTTCCATACGATCCTCAAACATTTTCTTTCACACAAAAATTGTCCTGACTATGAATTACACGCATGAAAAAAAAAGAATTAGCGAAATAGTTGAAGTGGTTCTGAAGTCATGCGATTACTTACATAAATTAATTTTTATTTGTAAAAAGGAGTGTAATACCTATTACCTATTAACCTAACTAAATTAACTTATTAGTTTTATGGTATTTACATATTTAATGTTTCGATTTATATTTATTAGAAGTGCTCCTAGTGAAAGGCGAAAACTAAATTTGCAATCCAAAAAACTAAAATTTTGATCGTTTCGTCTGCCAATAAAACTCATTCTAGATCTTAAGACTAAAAATTGTAAAAAAAAGGAACTCAATAAAATATCAAAATAGTTCCCGGAAAATGTCGGACAAAAATGGAAATTCTTAATGGACATGATTTGAATTTAAAACCGTGCCGCGGAGTTTATTCACACCACTCAGATTTACTGTGAAACGAAAACAATCTATGTAATATCGTCAATATTACGTCACGGTGCGGCGAGCTGCTTGTACAAAAAAAAACACAAAATAGGTAGGTATGTCGAATGTAATAAACTCCAAGCTTGTTTGTGATACAATAAAACTCGTATCGGACTTGTTTTTGCTAAAGATTATGTTATAAATTTAATTCGCCCATTTTATGTTATGTGTTTATTGTTGTTACGCTTTGTACACGCTGTAACAATTGTATATTTTTTCCTTATGGATTTTTTTGTGATATTAATGATATGAAACTATTTATATCATATATACATTATTAAGTAGTAAATGCCCGCACCTCCATTAACATTAATTACTGTATAAACTTCATAACAATATATTCAGGATAAAAGTAACTTTTTATAACTGAAAGAATTATTAGAATCGTATAAATAGTTCCACAGTTTTTGGCCGCCGTAAAGTAAATTTAACGTAACTCTCGAGAACAGTCCTCTTTTGCAAATGAAAGATATCTTATATCAGTACCCCTTTTCAATACGTCAACATGTATGCAAAATGTTATGCTTATCGGTTGAGTACTTAAAGCATGGAAGCGTAATAAACAGACGAACGCACATTCACAATTATAATTTTAGTTAGGTTTATATTATTAACTAATAAGCGCTTGCGATTTCTTTCGCGTTAAGCCCCATATCAACAATCATATCCCCCTTTATTACAGTATAATATCTATATCCTATGTCACTCAATATTACCGTAGTTTCTGTCACTGAAAGAAATTTCAGGAACAGATTCAAAGGATTCTTATAAACATTTTTTTCCTTTTCCTTTTCAATTATTGTTTTCAGACACGAAGCTCTTCTTTGATCTTAAACTGATATTGTATAAATGTTTATAATTTTGACAACAAAACTAAAATTTAATTTGTATTTTCAATAGAGTCACTATTAATCATAACGTATGTAAATTTGATTTCCTGAATTTCCCAGACATTACAGATATAATGGCGTAAAAAGATTTAGAGATATACACACACACACACACACACACACACACACACAAGTGGTAAAACCGTTATATATCGTTTATTTTTACTCAATGCAACTACGATACAGTTTTCTTAAGTTTATTAATTGTATATTATGTTCTTAGCTATGTTTAATTCATGCCATTAGCGCTGCCAAAGTGTCATAAACTCGACCGATAGGACGCGTGGGAATGAACGTAAAAACTAAAAGCAAGTCCACAGAAAAAAATCAATTGCTATGCACAAAAAAGTCGATTCCATGACGTGCGTCATCCGTCGATGTTGTAGATAAATTCTGTATTTCATTAAAATCATTTAATTTACCCTTTTTCTTTTTCGTCCTCCTTTTATAGACAGTTCTAATATATTTCTGTGATTGATTGTTATTTAAATAAATAATAATTGTAAACATAACTAAGCCATGAAATATTATACATTTTTAAAATTTCTTAGTAAGCTACTTCCCATGTATTGTTGTTATATTTTTCAAAATTGTTTTTGGGGCGATATATAGCATTCTAATAAACTTATCGAACGCAAGTCTAATTATAAGGAGATTCATAATTTTTGAATAAAAAAGATATAACTGAAAGGTTTTTCCTTCGATGTAAAACTTTTATTTCGGTTTATCTCCGGTTTATATGAATTAATTCCGGTGTTTGTTTGTTACGTTTTCACGCATTAACTTAAACAATCGATCGTTATGACAATTTCTATACTCGTTATAAGCAATTATATTATAACTAAAACGCTGTATATACGTTACATAATATTTTGACACAGCAAATGACACGATAACGCACACATACGTAGGTAAAGTAACATTGTAACGCCACACTATCTTAGCTAAAATGTGGAAGTAAGAAAGCATATTCTCAATAGCAGTGGTGAAAAAGAAATAGTTATATGTTACGTAGCTAAGCCACTAGCCAAGTTTTAACAAGGCGCCGTCGAAGCCCTGTACCCAGTACCAAGAACAAGTAATTTTTTACTGAAGAATAGATCAAAACTATATAAATCCGCGAGCAAAAGCTAGTACATTACAATTGGTATGCAAAAATGCGAGCAAACCCCCTATAGCACCCAAAGCACATGTCCCTATAATATCATATTATTGTTTATATTTAACAATGAACCTAACCGACAGTCGTATTAGAAACTTGAACAAACCGAGGAGAGGTTTCAATTATTCGGAGTCAAGTCGCAATGTCAACGACCCGAGTCGATTGTGTGGCCATTGGACATAATGACTGTATGTACTGAATAAATCATACTAGCGAAATGCGTTGTCTATTGTCAGTTTTATATTATTCACTTTTACGTTATGTACGAGTTTGTCATTCGGGTGAAGAAGAATATTAGGTACTTAAGGGGCCCTTCAAGTATTACGTAAGCAGAATTTTTGTAATTTCTGGCCTCCCCCTTCCCTTGTCAGCAAAAGTAAGCAATGCTCTTAATCCCCCCCCCCCCATAATTACGTAAACATTTATATACAATACAATATACTTATATTCAAATGTGTTCTAATTCAGTGAATAAATATTGCTGACGTAATTACCATCCAGACCCCCCAACCTCTAAGTCATCAAAAATAAGCCACTCACCGCCATCAGTCCTTACGTAATATTTGAATGACGCCTTATATATGTCTTGTTGTTACCATCATTACCTATTATATAACAAAGCTTTCCGAAGGCCCACCTCTCCTCCCCTCTTCTCTCTCCTCTCCCTCCCCTAACCCTTCCCCCCAAAGGATGGCAACGCACTTGCAACTCCTCTAGTGTTGTTGATGTCCATGGCCGGTGGTGATCACTTAACATCAGGTGACCCACCTGTTCGTTTGCCATCTATGACATAAAAGAAAACCTATCACGTCTGTCTGTCAGTCTGTTCGCGATAAACCCAAAAACTACTGAACGGATTTTCATGCGGTTTTCACCAGTAGACAAGTGATTCATAAGGAAGGTATATAATTTGTCAAGGTTTTTGTTATTATCAGAGCGGGATATCTTCCGCCGTGCCTGCTAATATAATAAGTCTAAGTACTTATCTTTTACTAACATAAAATGCCAATATAATAAACAAAATTTATAATAATAAATGGTTGAGTAAAAGGGCTTTTACCTAAAATGTATAATGAGATGTCGGCAAAATGATTTTTTTAATGCCAGTATAGTTGTATGTTGTATGAACGAACATGAGTAGAAAAAGAACGTTAGGTAAATGCGGATTCGCGAGGTCACCGCCCTGAAATTGGTTAGACACGACGACGACCAGGTCCTCGGCCGCTATGTTTTTATCGCGATTTTTTGTCGCTGCCTCGTGCGTTACCCCGACTTCTTTGTTTGTAAGCAGCCTTTCCATTACATCCTCATTCGATTACGTCATCTCCGCCAATGACGTAAAACTACAGTCCATAGGCCTACTCCAGTGATTGCCACAACGATTGATCTTACGCTAATCGAATCCTGCAAGTTATCGGAAACTATTCACCACCAGGTCGTCGATACGTCCTGCAACAGGTCCGTTCACACCACGTTTTTTGGTAAAAGAACTAAGAGCAAAGTTTTCATAAGCTTACTTATGAGACCGATTGAACTGTCGCGAAAGTAAAATGGACGCAACTAACTTAGACACAAAACATGGGAGAAAACTTGAAACGTTTGCTTCTTTAGTGAATGTGAAACGTGTAGTTTTTTATTATGTGTAATATGAGAGAACAGAAAGTCGGTGAACAAAAATGCACAATTCGATGTTCTTTTTTTTCTCGGTTGCGAATTTTTATATAGCAGTAGGTTCATCCATCGGGCCGTGGACGCTCGGTACGCGGGGTATTGTGGATTACAACCTAAAGATGGACATAAAAGTTCAAAATGTAACGGCTATAAAAATAATAACGCCATTAAACCTAAAATAGTTAATAAAATTAAAGAAATGAAATCTTTAAAAAGAAAAAAAAAACTTTTTCACGGATACGGCTTTTGACGTATACACCACACGAAAGCAAGCGAGTCTGCAGAATAAAAGAAAATTTAAAAAATAATTATATATAAAATTAAATATTGATAAAAACGGCTCTTTCTTTGTTCCGTGGTCCTCATAACTCAAAATTAAAATATTAGAACATTTTGTATTATTTTTAATTCTCGAAGTATTAATAAGTTGAATAACACATAATATTTTTAAGTCCCGCCTCATTAATACAAATTAATCGTTTTTGTGTTTTTAGCACACTTTTTAATGTAACATATCATTCGTAACTCATTTAAAATCAACTGTTACAAGCAATAACACAGTCAATATAATAGTAATAAATTATATTTGTAAGAATTATGTATTAAAGATACACTTTGGAAAGGAATATAAAAAAACCGGTCAAACTAAGTCGTTCGCGATTATAATTGGTCGTAGTAAATTAATAAACACTGAGGGGTCTTGAGCGAACTAGTTTTCGTGGAATATTAATGTACTTCCGTATAAATTCGACTGTCTTTTATTCCGACTTTCTTTAAACTAGAATCAGACTTAACAAATACTAGTAGTGTTATCGGTTAATGTAGGTGGTAGAGCCACGCTGAAGCTATTACTGGATTCAGCATAAATGAGTCGGCTCGTCTGGGTTACTACCGCCCCTCTCACAGAAAACCGATGCGAAGTAACAGTGCTTCCATTGTTGCGTTTCGTTCGGCGGTCAGTGAGAGCGCCGGAGGTCCACTTCCCTTCCTCTCCCCTCCCTCTCAATTCACCCTTTCCCTTTAAACAAAGGTTTGCAACGCACTTGCGACTCCCCTGGTGTTGCTAGTGTCTACGAACGGTGGTGATCACTTAACATCAGGGGACCCGCGCGTTCGTTTGCCACCTATGATATAAAAAAATGTATGTTACTAAAAGGCTAATCTCACAAAGAATCTTTCGCGGCAAAAAGAAATCCCGATTACCAAGTAAGCACTCATTCAGCTGTTAATTTTTATAGTTAAAATATATAATAAATGTAGGAGATTGTTGAAATTATTATTATTATGTTTTATTGTAACCCGATAAACTGAAGGCATGGTACCTAATAGTAACCTCCCATCACATTCGCAACTCAGTCTGGTATTGGTCCTTCCACTCTGTTTTATTACTGAATATACACGTGCTGATGTCAGAATGCGATATACAGCCGTTATATCGGTCACAAATCCAGCACGATTGCAAAGTTTCGGAATATTCAGTATAATATTCTTGTAGACTGTATTTAATGAGAAAATTACAAGCCGAGATATGCATATCCCTTATCGGCCCATTAGCTTAGTTTGTTACAGCGTCGTGCTAATAACGCCGAAGGTCACCGGTTCGATCCCCTCATGGGCCATGCACCTTTTTAGTCTGGTGAAGCTGTAAAGGCCTAATAAGGCCAATACATAGTCAGTTCGAAAAAAAAAGATATGCATATCCATTAGGTAATTAACACTCACAATATATGTTTAAACAAAAAGATAAATAAAACATAACATAGTAAATTAAATAAAAAAAACTCAAAATACAGCTGACATTAACGCCTCAACAAAACAAGGAGTCTGAAAAATGTCAAGGGAACAAATGGCAAAACGATTAATAAAGAACGTTTGCAATTTCAACGAACAAAGGGAGTTTTCGTACACACAGAAACTATATGCCTAATTAAAGGAGGCTCTCTTATAAGGTATTTTGAGTGTTCACGAATCGAGTACAATGCATATAATAACTACGCACTAAACTTTAAATATTTATAAAAATTATTATCTCAGTCGTTTCCCTATACAAGTTGAATAGAAGTCGCCAAGTGTTAAGCTTATTCTATCCAATTCGGAATATGTTTCGCATTTTTCACGAATCCCGGATTAATACAACTACACTATGAGGAAATACGTAACGGTATTACAACGCGTGCCAATACGGTATCCAGATGTCACGATTATTATCAAGTTATCATAACAGTAAAACAATTCTCAAGCGGTCGCGTTTCGCCGAAAACACTAATATAAGTCGTAGTTTGTTCAAGCGTATCGCATCATCGTTCGCGGTTCTATTTTGATTTGCTTGGATCCACGTTTACCGAACTTCGTTCTGCCACAGTATAAAATATCTTATATATTTATACTGTGGTTTTGCGTTCCGTGTGTTGTTGTATTTCGGAGGCGGCATTACCTTGGAGCGCACCTATTACGTACAGCTAAATAAATTCGTCGAGTATTCTCTCTACACGAAATAATATTTATATTATATTATGAAAATATTATAATAGGTGTGCAATAATATTTACGTACACTATAATATTGTAATTTTGCTTTGCATTTGTAGACTTTTTTTTACCCCAAAAAGAGATTTAGTGATCTGTTCTCTTAAAATAATACACGTGTATTACTTACGAAATATCTATTTAATTACACAGGTTATGTAATTTAATGCATATATCTTGAAATACATGTTACTATTGTAATTTAGTGTAGTAATTTGCTTATTAAAAAAAAAACATAAATCAAAATATTTCCGTTGCGCAATCGCAAAACATACCGACCAAAAAAGAGATAGTATTATAGTCGATATTGAAAAAAAATACGTGTAATCTTTACAGACTCTTGTAGTGAACCTTTTTTGTTATTATCTTAATAATATAATGCAATCAAAACATGTCTAAATAAGTTATTAGTTGAGTTTTTGGCGGGATCTTGGTCTGTCATGTAGTGGATTTTATTTTTTATTCATAATCTTGTGTAACTTGACTCTATATTGTGTAAAATTGGTGGTGTTTTATGTAATATAGTTTGTTTATTGTGCATAAGTGAAGTGAATGGAAAATAATACCACGGACCATGAATTCTGAGATACCAAAAAAACTCCATGGAAAGTTCTAACAAGATGGCCACCGTCTTGTTAGTTCATTGAAATTTTATCAAGAAACTTGTTATATCGATACTCACATGACAATGAAAGTAATAGTCTACTAGAAGACTGGTTGCCACAAATGGAATGGATGAAGAACTTGTAATACTATTAAATACTCGACAATGGCAGTAATAATCTAGAAGATTGGTTGCCACATAAAAAGTTAAAGTTAAAAAAAGTTATTAGTTTCATTGTTTTAATAAAAGCGAATACAATATAGCAAACGGACTGTTTTCTTTTCATCGCTATGACATCTAATAACCGCTTTATTAAATCATGTTAAAAACTTAACATCGATTCCTAAAATAGAAACGAATCGTTTTGAAATGCTTATAAGTACACTAATCAGTGAAGACTTAGTAATCGGACTATAGCTTAGTTTGTACTGTCACATCGAAAAATGTATTATTATCGATACGATAAAACGGAGTATAGGATAATATCGATATAATATCCAGAATGAAGATACTAAATATCGAAAAATATGACCAATTTTAAAATTAACTTGTGGCATTTGAATTTTGCAAGATTCTTACTCCACCTTAATTATCTATATATTAATACGTGAAGCCTAAACTTTGTCTCCCTTTTTAACGGAATTGGGCGAACGGATGAACGTGAAACTTGGCATAGTTAAAGTTTATATGGAGGAGAAGTGCAGAAAGCTATTTATTTTATATAAAATGCATTAGAAGTACATTAAATTAATTAAAATATGCATTACTCACACTACTGCTTCAATTTTACACAACATATACACACATGTAAATAAAAAAGACATTTTGACATCTGTCAATAAAGGACTTCAAAAAAGGTTGTAAAGGAGGTTGCTATGCTCGACTGTATGTATTATTTTACTCTTACGTTGCAATTATCCTTTTTCATTCTACATTCAACAATGATATTAATCCTAATAAAATTCAAACTTTAAAAAATCAATGAACTATGGTCGAATGTCGACCACTGGACGCCCACTAGTACCAAATAGTTATGCGACATTTGTCTATCGTCGCCTCATCGTTGCTAACTGAAAGTATTTTTTCAAAGGTCAAAGCGATTGTCATATACCGGAAAGAAGTTTGTAAATAATACGTTTGATATTATTTCTAGTTAGTTTTTTTAAAATTATAGTTAATGTTTCAATAGTACTTTTACAGCAATATATGGTTTAAGAAACACAAAAAATACTATTTTAACAGATAACATATATTTTGTAAAACACCGGCATGATTTTAACACTAGAATCAATCACAAATTATTCAAATTAATTTTCATAATAAAAATTAATTTTCTGTCTCAACAGGATCAGAACACGTTTTTTTACATTACTTTACCGATTCGCCGGATAATAAGTTCAAGCACTATATCAGACTGGCATTGATGTCAAAAGGCTATTTATTACAGGGTGGATCTATCACAGCAATGTCACCAAAACAACACTCGTATCTTTACAGCTGATAAACGCTTTGGTGAATATAATTATTTATAATAAAAATACAATAATAAGCCAGATTGAATTTCTCGCCTGATCTTTTCGGTGGCCGGGTTGTTAAGCAAATAGGTGATAGAGTTTTGACTCTCATAAATATTTTCTCAGGGACTATATTAAATAAAGTCTTTTAGATTTTGATAACATCGAAATAAAACTATATATATATATATATTGCTCATCGCTATTTACGTGCATTCGATATTTGTAGTTACGCTTCTTCAGTTACTAGTTAAGTTATCGCGTTGAAACAAGAATCGCATCAAAAATGTATAACTAATTAACAGTACTGTTAATGACTGTTACAGAAATGTTAGTTTTATAAGGCAGTTTCCTTATGGTTATCAAAGTTATTATCACCATAGCATAGTAGGGTTGTCAAACTTAATATAATATATACTATTGTATGCGTACCGATCTGCGTAATATAGTCTTGAACAAATATGTAGTACACACAAAAAAATATAATTCAGTATAAAGTGCCTACTGCATATTTTATTATAGCCAGAAACAATGCGAGAAATGAAAAAATAAATAAATATGTAGCTAATACCTTTCTTTGTATCCTTCAAAAAAATTAAAATATTTATATAATTAAATAACTAATTTTGAACAAAATTATAAACGCCCTTAGAATGTTGGTAACCCTAGCTCAAAGTGGTATAGTCGGTCATAAATAAATTACGAATGGCTTCGTCGCCGCTCACCCCTGTAACCTTGAGCGAGTGGGGTGAAGCACTGCATCGCTAGTTGGGGCCCGATTTATAACAAAGATGCTAAGTTACACAGTATGTACAACAGGAAATAGCGTAAACCCTTTATAATAAAAATAAAGAGACTCAGCATTTTAATCATCATGAGTAGATTCCAAAAGATTATCAATATCTCCTAAAGATATCGCAATTTAAGAGTTCTTGTCAATTAACAATAACAAAAGCATAGCGGCTTTTGTAACCTGATAACATAAACAATAATACTGTTAATATTTACTCACTTCTAAACTAAGAAAGTATTTCTTCATTTGCGCTATAAATAGTGTCAATATATGCGTTTTAATATTAACCAACCAAATGAAATTAATTAATTTCTTCTACGTTATAGGAAGCTTAGATTATTATGTTAGAACAGTATAGTTGTGCCTTTTTTCTAGAAAAAAGTACCTACTGTTCTTGAGGGACAGCTCAAATCTACAGGAGTGAAGCCGCGGGAAAACGCTATCTAGTATTTTATATAGATTCTTAATGATTTAACGACGGTAGGAATAGCATAAACTTTTTCAATGGAGATGGATTAATCTGCAATACGAGGTGATCTTGTACAAGAATTGAAAAAAGGTATGAAAACAAATAAAATTGCCGTTGTAACTGAAAGACATATTTGAATAAAATCTATTTACAGTCGATTTTACTATTTAGATATTTGTTCGTAGTAGATAGCGGTATTGTTTAAATAATTAAGCATAGCTTAAAGTAGCTATCGAGTGAAATATTCGATTCGCAACGAATTTAAATAACGTATTTATTTTTAGTCTATGTGATTCATGTGTTGGCACGCTGATTACCGAAGCGTCAGGGATTGTTCAGTGTTGCCGCCAGCTATTTATTTGAACAACGTCGATTAGTTCAATATATAAGTCAAAGTGAATGACAGTCTTTTAACAGACAGTATTGTTTTATTGATCTGAATAGACAACGTGTTTTTTACGAGACGTTTTAAGAGATTACGAAGTTTTTTTACTCTGTACTTTTTATTCATCGTTGTAGTTTTGGGGCTGAAGATGTATGTTGTGACACTCTGACAAACAATTATACAATTTATAACCATTTTAGCTTGGTCTGAGTTTGAAAAAAAAATCTTCTGTTTAGTTCTGCACTTATCAAATGATAACAACACTGTCTATCAGTATAACTAAGGCTCGTGAGATGGGTTAGGATTATTTTTGTAGTGGAATTAAATGCACAGCAAAAATGATTCATTCTAAGTAAGCATAACATTATCTAAAAACAATGGTGACCAGCAAGATCGATAATTTATCGTTGGTCAACACTTTTTTCTTTAAAGAACTGGCTATATGATTTCGGTCTGATGGACTTACAGCCACGCTATTTTCACTTCTCATAATCGGATTTGTTCGTAAAAGGCTCGTCTATTTTTGGTTATAAATCCGCTCTATAGATGGCACTTTTATGTAATTTTTTTGGTAAGTTTGATACAATTAATTTTGACATTTCAAACTGACAACTTTGTTTTTATTCACTTCGTTTACGTGAAAGTGCCCGTTAAATTTTCTTGCGTCACATAAACCATTTTATTTACCTCCGGATCTACTTATAAACATTGACTTCTGCATACACTTGGATTTTGATTTACCTTTTGAAGAATATAGCTGTGCTTACTACAGCTTCGCCGGACTCTTTTAGACGAACGTTTAAAACATTCAGCAGTATTTATTTTATGTATTTAGCACACCAACATAAATATTACACATGGATAAAATCATATATGATCAATTACAACATAAAATTACAGTGTAATAATTACAATCACAGGCATGCATGACATTAATAGATGACAAAACATAAAAACGAATTCTAATTAGGAACTATATAGATTAGATAAATTTTTACAGGTACACCATCAAGTTATATTTTTAAGCAAGTGCCGCTTGAATGATCCAAATGCATCAAAAAATATGTCGATGTTGTTATTTGTTCGAGATACGTCATTATACAGTCTAGCCATACGTATTAAAGGACTGTTATATACGGTGTTAATGGTCGCAGTTAGAATGGGAAAGATATGTGGATTACGCAATGTTTGGCAATTAGGTCTGAGGTAGAAGTGGTTGACAAGAAATGCATCCATGGAACCGTTTATAATTTTGTGTAGGATTAATGGCATCATGCTCAAAGCCGTCAAGGTGGCCGAAGCTCAGCTCGGACTGCAAGTGTTGCCTTGAATGAAATTGGATGAATCTTACCAAGCTATCATCAATCATACATATATGAGTTAGTGAGACACAGATGTGTGCTTCAGGAACGTTAATATGTATGTCGAATCTGACGATTTGGTTTCGGACCACGTTATGATATCGGCATGCTTATAGAATCGAAATAAATGTACTAATCTAATTGATAGTTTCCCAATCTTTACTTATTACGATACGGTACAAGTCGAGTCCAAGTATCTGCAATAACGTGTCTCTGATTTCCCTGACGGTGACATAGCGTGACGATATTATTAATCCTAAATCATTATTGTAACATAAAGTCTGAATTCAAAATTATAATAAGTAACCCATTCGTGGTCACGATCGTCGTTGAAGTGTCGGTTAATTATACGTTATTTATGAGGACAGTCGTAATTATACGTTGCCGTAGCATCAATAACGGACTGTTAAGAAATACCGTAACTACATAATTTACTTTTAAGCATAAGTGGAATAAGTCTTTCACATAATTAAATTAATAATGATATTCTACATTGACTGTCTTTTATTACCGATCGGACTGCATGTAATTTAAATAATGTTTCGGTTATTTTATATAGATATATCGCCTTAATTCGTTTCCGTTAATTAATGTACGTCTGGAATCTTTCTCTGGATGTCTTCAATTTATTCATTTTTCTTTTTCTGAATCTGGTTATCTTCAGTCACTTTGCATACATCCCTAAGATTGTGCTGAAAAGCATCTCACATGAAGTCTCACAAAATGAAGTCATTTTGTAGTTCGCTAAACAAGCTATAATTTATGAGTCTGTTTTACCATCAGTAACTGTATATCAGCGTTTAAATTATACTGCTGGTAGAGAGCATTTCATAAAGAATTTATTTTCTAATTTCTGTGTTTGAATGAGTAATGAAAACTTCAAACGTCGCTTGGTATGTCCAGATCCATTTGCAAATATTCTTTTTGAAATCCTAACTAATATTATAACTGGGAATGTGAGCTTGTCTGTTTGCTTGTTTGTTACGCTTTAATTACTCAATCAATCATCATGAAATTTTGGACAAACGTTTCCAAAGGCGCATAAAAGCACATCCAAGAAAAAAAGGTACTGTTCCCGAAGAATAGACCTAATTTACATTAACGAAGGCGAAGCCGCGAACAAAAGCTATTTGTTTTTATATAATTGACATATACGACCAAATTGGTTTACATATTTGAAACAATTGCTAGTCAAGATACAGGACGCGTTGATATTGATTACCGATAAGCTATCTTTAAAAATCGAATTAATACTAAGCATAGACTTCAGTTGAAATGTATAGAAGTCGAAACGTTGCAGCTTTTTTTTAAATAACTGCTTCCCAGCAAACAACTGAATAGCAACTAGCCCAGAGGTGTCAAATAAGCCAAACTTCGGCTTACCTTGGAAGCAACACCGCGAGTCGAACTAAGCTAACCGGGCTAGTTAAACTGATCGTTGTTAAAACATATCGTCACTTAGCAAACAACAGCGCGCTAGGCAATTTGATCATTTTACAGGGGACTGAAAAACTGTTTTTTTTCATTATCTTACATTTATCTTCATGCAGTGATTAGTAATTTGAATACTGACTTCTTATTGGTTGAAACGTTCCATACTCATATGTAATTAGACGAGTCGTGAGAATATTTAGATAATAGTAATAGTGATTTACTTCTGCGGGTCGCGTTTCGGGATCAGCCTGTGCATATCCAGCTTTTCGCAGGCCGGCATGACAGCGGCGACCGACGATGTGTTTGTCACTCGGTGGTCGCCATTGTTTTTAGATTGTACTATGCTTACCATCAGGCGTAGTGCAGTCATTTTGCCGTGCTACAATAAAAAAAATATATATTTATTCAATGAAATCTAAAATTAAAAGGGGCAATTCTCAACTTAGCGGTGTTGTTTTGCTAAACGGCGATATATGTACTTACTTGTGTGCCTCACAAACGCGTACATGTATTTCGAATCTTATTATTTGTCTAAAGTTAACTGATCAAAATCGAAGATATAAATAAAGTCCCTTTCAAAAGAGTACCTAAATACGTAGTGTATTTTTTTAGTGCTGTCTTGTGAGGAATTATAGGAAAGCTAGTAGGCACGGCGGACGTTATCCCGCAATGATAATAAAAAGAAACCTTGACAAATTATATACCTTAACCTTCCTCATTATTCACTCTATCTACAGGTGAAAACCACATTAGAATCCTTTTAGTAGTTTTTAAGTTTATCGCGAACAGACAGACAGACGTGGCAGAGGACCTTATTTTAACATATGTAGTGATGAATATTATATACGATCAAATATCTACGCGTACCAATTTTTATGACGATCGGACTGCTACAGAACAGCGTCACTTAGTGATGAGTTATGCTAACATGAGTAGCATTAAAACTAACTCTACCTACTTAATCGCATTTTATTGCATATAGGTATTACGAGCAATGTGTTCGCTGCGCTATCTCTATAAATAAACACAATTGAAGCGAATGAATGACTCGGACGACCATTATAACCGCCCTTTCTGTCGCTCGAGGAACGTGCTTCAGATACCGATCAGACCTTGAACTTATCTCTGTGGTTTGCGTTTAGTGCATTTATTTATATTTAATCATACATCTAGACAGGAATTACAATATTAATATCGTGACTAAATATGTTGTAACAATTTATTTTATTTATATTAATTTGAGAAAATAAATATTTTTTTAGGTAAAAATATTAAAAACACGACTTCTCAACGTGACATATGACATGACATGAAATAAATTAATATAAATAAAATAAATTGTTACAACATATTTAGTCACGATATTAATTTAACAGAAATACGTATTCTTCGTGAGGATTTATTAATGAAATTTGAAAATCAACAAGCTCTATTAGAAAAAAATAATACTGTTATTATAAAGATGCGACAAGAAATCCATGATCTTACTGGAAAGTTCACCTTGATACGCGATGAATTAGATGACGCACTAAAGTCCATTAAATTTCTGTCTGATTATCATGATGAACAGATAAAGACAAACGAATATAATAATGGAGAGGTAACTAAAATTATTAATGAGAATACCCAGCTACGTTTTCATGTCCAGGAGTTGGGTGCAAAATTAAATGAATTGGATCAACATGCAAGAGATACGAATATCGAAATACAGGGAATTCCAGAAAGAAAAAATGAAAATTTGCTTACTATTATTAATAATCTTTCAACCACAGTATGTAGTCCTCTAACGGATAATAATATATTAGCATTTCATAGAGTGGCCAAGTTAAATCATAGCTCACAGCGTCCTAGAAATATTATTGTTAAATTGAATAGTCAACGCACACGTGATAATATTCTGGCTTCTACAAAAATTTATAACAAAAGTAATGGTGGCGATAAGCTAAATACATCGCATGCTGGAATACCTGGTGAAAAACGGCCAATCTTTATTACGGAACACTTATCTCCTGAAAATAAAAAATTACATGCTGCCGCTAGAATTGCCGCCAAAGAAAAGAACTACTCTTTTGTGTGGGTCAAAAATGGTCATATATTTCTGAGAAAGAATCCAACCTCTTCATCTAAATTAGTTAAAAATATGGATAGTCTTAATTATTTATAATATATTTTATTTAATTTTAATTTATTTAGCAGTAGTTAATTAATATATTATATCAAAATTCAAACTTCAAATTTATTATCAGAATGTAAGAGGCCTTAGAACCAAAGTAGACGACTTTTATTTTTCTGTATTACAAAATGATTATGATATTATAATTTTAACAGAGACGTGGCTAAATAATACGATTTTTGATCACGAAATTATTGATCACCGTTATAATATATTCAGGCGTGATAGGTCGACAACGTGTTCAAGTAAGAATAAAAAAGATGGCGGTGGAGTTATGATCGCCATTCTTAAAAGTTATGAAGTCTTACGTAAACCAATCTGGGAATCTATTTGCGAAGATCTCTGGGTGTCAATAAAAATATGTAACCACACTATTAATATTTGTGCTGTGTATGTTCCTCCTCCTACCACGTTTGAATACGTTGATACTTTGTTCAATAACATTACAAAAAATATTCAAAACAACATAGATTTCAAAAATAGCCGTTCAAATTTAATTATTGGTGACTTTAATTTCGGAGACATAAAGTGGCAACTAGATTTAGAAGATTCTAAGCTTATACCATTATCCAATAATAATGTGATCAGCGATTTACTTCTAGATGCGCTAGCATTTTGTAACCTCCAACAATACAATTTTATTAGCAATGAGTATCAAAGAATACTTGATCTAGTTCTTGGTAATAACTTATCTAGTATCTCTGTTTCTTTGATGAAGAAACCACTCACTAAAATCGATATGCATCACCCTGCTTTACATATAGATTTAATTGAACACATATACGTACGTACATTTAAACCTCGCCATATAACAACACGTAATTTTTTTAAATGCAACTATGAATCTATCAATGCTGAACTTGAACATGTAAATTGGATGGGATTGTTTAATGAATCCCATCATGTAGATGATATGGTAAATATATTGTACCAAACTCTAGATCCCATAATTAATGATTACACTTCAGTTTATTGTCCTCGTAATGAATCGTATCCAACGTGGTTCAGTCCATCTCTACTTAAAGTTATAAAAGAAAAAGCAAAATATCATCGTAGATATAAAAGATATGGTAATTTGAGAGACAAATTAGAATATATGATACTTAGAGAGCGTTGTGATAATTTAGTAAAATCGTGTTATAGTAAATTTAAGGCAAATGCTGCCACTCACTTAAGAAGTAATCCTAAATATTTCTGGAAAATTGTCAAGGAGAAAAAATCAAACAGCACTTCTTTACCAAATGAAATGGTTTTCGATGATATTAAGGCAATAGGTGGGCAGGAAATTGCCAATTTATTTTCAAATTATTTTCAGAAAGTTTACACTATCCGTAGTCCGATAATATCTACACCCGCTCCAGCTCCTAATTGTAATAGTACTTTTAATGGTAATCATTTGGGTGTATGTTTGATTGAAGATTCAGAAATATTAAAAGAATTAAAATTACTGGATCCTTATAAGAGCCCTGGGCCAGATTGTATACCTCCAGTATTTTTAAAAAGATGTGCTAATAATTTGTATAAGCCACTTGGTATTATTTTTAACACTTCACTTAGATCTGGTGTATTCCCGAATAAATGGAAACTGGCTTATTTGACGCCGATCCATAAGTCTGGACGTGTTGAATCTGTTACGCAATATAGACCAATATCTATTTTATCAACGATGGGAAAAATTCTAGAATCTATTGTTAATAAAAAACTTCTTGCTCACTTTAGACATTCTATCGATCATAATCAGCACGGTTTTCTTCCACGTAAATCTACCACTACTAATTTGATTAATTTTGTTTCTGACATTTCTGAAGCTTTGGATTCTAAAAAAGAGGTTCATGCTATTTATATGGACTTTCGTAAGGCCTTTGACCTTGTTAATCACGATTGCCTGTTAAATAAACTACAATTTTTAGGCATTCACGGATCATTGCTGAGATGGTGTGAATCCTACCTCAAGAATCGTTCTCAATTTGTGTTAATTCGCGGGTTTAGTTCCCCTATTTGTACAGTTCCTTCTGGAGTTCCTCAAGGATCCCATCTTGGTCCGCTTTTATTTATTTTGTTTATTAATGACATTTCGGATATTATGCAATCCAATTTTAAATTATATGCAGATGATTTGAAAATTTATCGTGTAATAGACAATTCAGACGATGTACGTATTTTACAATCTGATATAAATAGGATTTTTGAATGGTGTTTGAATAACCAAATGGAACTAAATTTAGACAAATGTTTTCATATCAAATATACTAGGAAAAAAACACCAACTAATGTATTTTACACTATTAATAATACTATTTTAGTAGAAGTCTCCACGATCCGTGATTTAGGAGTTATCATGGATTCCGCGTTGTCATTTCGTCCACATATTAATAATATTATTCATAAGTCATCCCATCTCTCAGGTTTTATCTTCAGACAATTAAAAATATTTCAGCAGCCAATGCTAACTATTTTTATTTTTAATTCAATGGTTCGTAGTATTCTGGAATATTGTAGTCCAGTATGGAACCCTTGTTATCAGGTTCATATAGATAGAATAGAAAGAGTACAAAAACGTTTTTTATATTACCTTTCCTATTACGACAATAGATTCCATAACAGTAGCTTAAACTCATACTCCAAACGTTTAGAACTTTATAAAATGAAACCATTACAGAATCGTAGAAAGGTGGCTGATGTAATGTTTATATACAAATTGATACATGGTTTCCTAGAATCTTCAGATTTTCTTCAAAAAATACCCTTTAGTGTGCCACGTATAGGCAGTCGTTTACTTAACAGGCAAACTTTTCATCTACCATTAGCAAGAACTAACGCAGGTCAACATTGCCCTTTATATCGCATGCTTTCATTTTGTAATAGTTTACGTTTCAAATTCGATATATTTTTTTGTGTTTCTTTGGCCTCAATTAGAAAAAAAATTTATTTAAATGTTTAATATAATTTCATTTTTCTTTGTATTAATACTATGACTTTGTCTTCTTATATTATGCATGCTGTGTTCACATATAAAAGGGTTCGTGTCCATTTTTGTTCATTGAACTCAGTTTTGTGAACCTTAAATAAATAAATAAATAAATTTAAATTTTACGGTTGTATATCAAAAACAAATAAATATTATTCTATTTAGGTTCAGAGGAGGCATTCGCGGACGTGAAGGTAAATCGATTCTGAAAACATTCCCGTCATTTAAAAAAAAGCTGGTAAGAAAATCTATAAGGTATGCTTTTTTAATATTTACTAGTGGTCACTCAGTAGTCGAAATTCGCCCATCTATATCTATACATAAGAATATAAATCTAGCATGTCTGTAATTTTTCGATCTTCGTGAAAAAATTTATTGCAAGTTTCTAGGAATAAGTAATAGAATACATTTCAATCATTTTCACAAATGTCTGTCTGTCTGTCAGTTTGTATGAAGACGTTTTTTTTCTCGAACAACTGACTACCTTTTTTTTTTTTTTCTCGAACTGACTACGCTATTGACCCGGCAGGGTCTTCACAGCTTCACCGGATCGACATTGACTATTTTTTTGGAGGGCAAACTGCCTTCCGGATCTGATGAGGAGTTGGAGCGCTTCTT
Organism: Antheraea pernyi; assembly: GCA_015888305.1. Classification (NCBI taxonomy): domain Eukaryota; kingdom Metazoa; phylum Arthropoda; class Insecta; order Lepidoptera; family Saturniidae; genus Antheraea; species Antheraea pernyi. Next base: position 3,787,145 of record MU158751.1, on the reverse strand, counting down.
ACGCGGTTTGTGGTGCGTGACGGTGGTGAAGCCATCGTCCGCAGGAGGGGCTTGCTCAGTAGGAGGATCTTGCTGAGCAGGAGGATCTTGTTGAGCAGGAGGGTCTTGCTCCATATTGGAGCCAGAATCGGAATCGCTATCGTCACTATCGTGAACGGGTGGGATGGGAGAACTGACTACCCTATTGACCTAGCAAGGTCTTAACAGCTTCACCGGACTACAAGAATTGTATGAACACGCATGACTGCTAAAATTCTAAATAAAGCCTCATTAAATCATAAAGCATATTCTCGGATGTAACTTAGTCTCATTTCATTAAAATCGGTCCACTCTATCAAAAGTTATTGTATTTTGAATGACGGCTCCAGTTATGTACGACAGTTATGAACTAGTTTATACTAATATAATAAAGCTTTTTTTTATAGGGTAATAAGAAAATTCTCTAACAAAAGAAAGATAGATACCTTATCTAGGTTCACATTATTAAGAAAACGTAAGTAGACTTATTACTATCTTACGATAATGAAAACAATAAAAATGAAATGATTTAAAAAAAACAATATATGTATGTACTAGCTGACCCGTGCAACTTCGTCGGCATCGAATCGGTTATGCAATTATTTACGACATCACATTAGAAACCTCAAAAATAACAGTATTTCTCCACTATTTAATGGATGTTATTATACATATAAAACTTCCTCTTCAATCACTCTATCTATTAAAAAACCTCATCAAAATCCGTTGCGTAGTTTCAAAGATTTAAGCATATATAGGGATATAGGGACAGAGAAAGCGACTTTATTTTATACTATGTAGTGATAATAAAGCTGGAGGGTTTGTTAGGTTGAACGCACGAATCTCAGGAACTACTGGTCCGATTTGAAAAATTATTTCAGTGTTAGATAGAACCAAGACCAACAGGAGCGGAGCAACAATGTAGAAAGTTTCAAAATTGTTTTCTTTTTCCTCTCGAGAGCTTCCGCTGCGTGTTAGCGTTAGCTCAAAATAACTATTCCACGCGTACCAAGTCGCGGGCAGAAGTTAGTAATTAATATATTTTTGAAGTTTCAATATTACTGCGGTTTTACAAAGAACCTAAAGATACTGTAGATTTGTAGACGTAAGGATCGGAA
>MU158751.1:3746274-3785661 GCA_015888305.1 Antheraea pernyi | reverse complement strand
ATGGGCGGTGGATGTGGCTACCTTCACCTGAATACCTACAGCAGTATTCACAGCGGAGGTGTAAGGGATGCCTGCCGTTTCCAGCAGGCTAGAAATTTCAACCCAAGATGCTTTGTCTTGGATCGTAACGGGGGGCGGTGGGCGGGGCTTTTTGCCCGAAACTGCGGAACCTGCAGTTTTAGGCGAAGCGGGTCTAGAGGGCGCTGGTGTCGTCTTTGGCACTTTCGCGCCATCGACATTGACTATTTTTTTGGAGGGCAAACTGCCTTCCGGATCTGATGAGGAGTTGGAGCGCTTCTTACGCGGTTTGTGGTGCGTGACGGTGGTGAAGCCATCGTCCGCAGGAGGGGCTTGCTCAGTAGGAGGATCTTGCTGAGCAGGAGGATCTTGTTGAGCAGGAGGGTCTTGCTCCATATTGGAGCCAGAATCGGAATCGCTATCGTCACTATCGTGAACGGGTGGGATGGGAGAACTGACTACCCTATTGACCTAGCAAGGTCTTAACAGCTTCACCGGACTACAAGAATTGTATGAACACGCATGACTGCTAAAATTCTAAATAAAGCCTCATTAAATCATAAAGCATATTCTCGGATGTAACTTAGTCTCATTTCATTAAAATCGGTCCACTCTATCAAAAGTTATTGTATTTTGAATGACGGCTCCAGTTATGTACGACAGTTATGAACTAGTTTATACTAATATAATAAAGCTTTTTTTTATAGGGTAATAAGAAAATTCTCTAACAAAAGAAAGATAGATACCTTATCTAGGTTCACATTATTAAGAAAACGTAAGTAGACTTATTACTATCTTACGATAATGAAAACAATAAAAATGAAATGATTTAAAAAAAACAATATATGTATGTACTAGCTGACCCGTGCAACTTCGTCGGCATCGAATCGGTTATGCAATTATTTACGACATCACATTAGAAACCTCAAAAATAACAGTATTTCTCCACTATTTAATGGATGTTATTATACATATAAAACTTCCTCTTCAATCACTCTATCTATTAAAAAACCTCATCAAAATCCGTTGCGTAGTTTCAAAGATTTAAGCATATATAGGGATATAGGGACAGAGAAAGCGACTTTATTTTATACTATGTAGTGATAATAAAGCTGGAGGGTTTGTTAGGTTGAACGCACGAATCTCAGGAACTACTGGTCCGATTTGAAAAATTATTTCAGTGTTAGATAGAACCAAGACCAACAGGAGCGGAGCAACAATGTAGAAAGTTTCAAAATTGTTTTCTTTTTCCTCTCGAGAGCTTCCGCTGCGTGTTAGCGTTAGCTCAAAATAACTATTCCACGCGTACCAAGTCGCGGGCAGAAGTTAGTAATTAATATATTTTTGAAGTTTCAATATTACTGCGGTTTTACAAAGAACCTAAAGATACTGTAGATTTGTAGACGTAAGGATCGGAAGAGTGACGAATAACTGAATAAGGAAAATAAAAACGTTTCTAATTGGTTTTTATTGGTTAAAGTTCATTAATAGTTGCTTAATTAAAAAAAAAAGAAAATCGGTTGATACACAAAAGAAGAAAAAGTACTGAACTGTTTTATCTTCGTTTATTTAAATATAAATGTACAAATGAAATTGTACATATTGTTTACTAATTATTATGCATTAATTGTTACACAATATTGACAATATTTTGATTGCCACGGAAGTCATGCAACACTCGACGGCAAATTATAAAATATACTAGCAGCAACCATCCACGATTTAGTACAAGTTTATTATCAAAAACTTATTTGCAATTATAATAATTTCATTATATTTTCCAAAACCTTTACATTTTATAAATACGTATAAATTTCATACAATCTCAGCTATACAGAATCTATAAAATTCTTTTTGCAATGACTTAATGAGGTCTGAATACATATTTTATAAGGAACTCTCGCCGCATCGATCCACCTTCCTAACCAAATATAACCTAAAAACGGGAAATGGTGCCGATAGCCTAAGTCCTAAGGTTGCTAGAACAGTATTGACGATGGCGCTGTCAATAGCGACGAGCAGTCGCGTCTATGTTCTCAAAATGAACTCCCTCGGGGCGCCGTCGTATCGCCCTATATACTAACTTAGGGCTACCGCAACACTAAATTATAATTACTATATATTCCTTTTAAATTGTTACTTTATTCTGAGTTTCCAGTTTTAATATGTCAATAAGGTAAATGTTCATTAGAATTTATAATAGTGTTGGACAATACTTATCTATACCAACCTCATCATAACATAACAAAATACTACTAAAATTAAACCTTTCCTACATCCTCCTTAATAAAAAACATCTTTAACTTGCAATGAAAATTCTAATAATTTTAGAGTAGTTTCGTGTAATAATAATAAAAGAGACAAAAAACCATTTTTAGCAAATATTCTAACGTTATAATACTGCGAAGATGGTATGAAAAATTAACGAACAGATACTTTGAACATTTTCCGTACGTTCACCTCCGTTCTAACGCCCGCCCTAAAAAGTAGGGCGATGTCCGCTAAATAAACTGTGGACGGGTAGCCCTAACTATGAGTAGACACAGACATGAGTGATCAGACGAAAAGAGGTCGAGGTCATACCTACATATTATAAAACAATTCCGTCTAGTGCCTGAATAGGCATTAAACGTATGATACAATTTCATGGAACGTTTATTTTTATAAGTCTAATACAAAGTACATACACTGAACTGTGATTATGATGGCAATAAAAAGAAATCCTAAATCTTATTTATTTCATCCTTTCATTGTATTATAACTATATAAAATATATACCATTCTTTTCCTAGAATTTTAGCACCACTGTACATGGGCAATAAGAATTAACAAACATTATCCCATATTATTTACCCAACTTATGTAAACTATATTAAACTAGTCCCGATATCATATTTATAGATTATTTTTTCATGTTCGAATAAATACATATTCTCTACTTTCTTCATAGAAATGTAGAGACCACATAAAAAATAATATTTTATCTCTGTCCGTATATTTTATGATATAATTTCCTTCCAGAACGACAAATACTGTTTATTAGCTTTAAATTCCCCCAGGCTTTAATATAATACCAGCTGTGTCCGTGATCCCATAGGCGTTTCTTAGTATTTATTCCTATTATTTTTTACGTTAATTACTAATAGATGAGTTACACTTAGTATAGTAAAGAATTATCCGTTACGAAATATATATAAGAGTTGTTGAGGTATGTATGCCTGGTACACATATATGTTTCAACAACTCATATATGTATGAATAGTTAGCTTAGCTTAGGTTAGCTTAGATAGGTCGCGAATTGCATGTATCAGGCAACAGGCCAAGCCGAGGTGTGCCGTGCACCCTTGAGCTAGTTGTCAAATAAAATCGGCTGAGTGCCTTAAGCGCTCGCCTTAGTAGTCCGGCGAAGCTGTTAAGACCTTATTAGGTCAATAGCATAGTTAGTTGGAAAAAAATAATTAAAGAAATACTCTCTTTGTTCTATATATGCATTACAATTTTCACAACGATCGGTGAAATGGGTTTGAAGGTATATATATCAACATCAAAATTATAAATATACGACACTAATTAAAAAGTTAATTCTATTATGAAATATCAAATGCTGCAAGTCACGATGATAAATACGCGAGTAGCGAGTTTACTTCGAGCTTCAGTATGACAGCACATAACCTAATTAAAATTGCGTCCAACATTGCTCAGTATATATACACTGTTTGTTTAGTCTATGATATTAAAATTGATAATGATATGTTTAAAAATAATTTGTCTATTTATTTAAAACGACAATGAAATTTTGTTATTTTTTAATATATAAAAGGGCCTAAAAGAGATTTGAAAGATTCTTCTTGTTTTAAATTTTCTTACTACAAGAAATAATGTATAAAACATGAAAAAGGATGCTCATTTTCTATTAATGTCAGTAAACGTATGGTGGCATATGTTGATAATATTAACAAGGAGACGATTGCCCTTTCATTGAGCATAGAGGTTAGAGGTTTGATTCTTATATAATCTTAAACTTTATGTTACCGAAATAGATTAGGTTAACTACAAAGGTAGGCGAAAAGTATCAAGAATTTAAATTGAAATAACTAACTTTCATACTCTATATAGTATTCGTTTTAAGTTTATCGATACTTTAGCTTTCGACAAATCGAATCTGGTTTTAATTTTTTTTTAACTGACCATAGAAATACGTAATATTAAGGTAAATTCGAGCGAGCAGAAACACTGGTGAATATTCTCTATAGAATAGGTAATAATTATTTTAAACATAATGATATATTTTAATACTTTACGGTAATATTATGCAGGAATTAGTTATGCCCAAATGCAAACCAAGATGAGACTGTGTTTATCATAGAACTAAGAACACGAGAGATCAGAATATTTTCGCGCATTGGTAATTAATTGTATTTGGTATCTCATATACAAATAAAGCCTGTGTTTTTATATATTTTAATAGAATTACTGTGATTACATAGTATCACTTTAATTTTAGATTTCGCTTATCTATTAAACATAGCCAGTTTTTAAGCAAGTCTGTTTATTATTTCTATCCACACTTTATATTTCGTTTACTTAATTAAATTATGACTTCGTTGTATACATTTCATGAAAAAACGTATTCGTATGTATCACAATTTTGTATATTGCGTTAATGTTTTTAAATAACACGCACTATTTCAAGGCCAGTAACTAAAATGCGATTTATAACAATAACAGCACTTGAGTAAACACTGTGTATGGAATTTTAATGATTGGCAAATTATAATATAGACGTAAATTGTGTTACAAAAGTTAATGACTCAATTTAGATGTTTACTTTCAATTTAGAATGAACCAGTTAATAACTTATACTTATTGAATTAGAATGTCATTTCGGATTTAATTCATAAAATACATATTAACCGCGATAAAGTTGGGACGGATTTTACAAATAACTAGTCTCTGCCCGCGACTTCGTTCGCGTGGAATAATTACTTTGGGCTAACGCTAACACGCAACGGAAGCTCACAAGAGGAAAAAATACCCCGATTTTGAAATATTATACACTGGTGCTCCGCTCCTATGGGTCTTCGCGTGATGATATAGAACCATCCCCGTTAAAATGAGCAATATAACACTGAAAGAATTTTTCAAATCGGACCAGTAGTTCCTGAGACTACCCCCCACAACGTCACAAACTCACAAACTTTATCTCTTTACAATATTATTATTAACTAGCGGGCCCGGCAGACGCTGTCCCGCCCTGATTATAAAACAATCTCGTCATGAATCACTTTATCCACTGGTGAAAACCGCATGAAAATACGTAGTTTATCGCGAACAGACAGACAGACAGACGCGGTAGAGGACTTTGCTTTATACTATGTAATGATTTTAAAGCTGAAGGGGTTGTTTGGTTGAACGCGCTAATTTCAGGAAATACTGTCCGATTTGAAAAAATATTTTAGTGTTAGATAGCCCATTTATCGAGCATGGCTATAGGCTATATATATATCATCACGCTAAGAGTATCAGGAGCGGAGCACCAATGAAGAATGTTTTAAAATAGTTTTTTTTAGAGCTTTCGCTTCCTGTTAGTAAAACCCAAAGCAACTATTTCACGCGGACGAAGTCGCGGGCAGAAGCTAGTATGATATAATACGTATTTGTAACTAAATTTCTATTTTTGCGGCAATATTCAGAACTGTCTAAAAGTTTGTCGCGAACTCTAGGTAAATATTATATTTTAAAGGGCAATAAATAAATAGGTTAAAGGAAGAAAAACATATAATAGTTGCTTTGAAAAATAAGTGAGTATAAGAATACCAACATCGTGACGGTACAACTAAATTATTAACGTCTCAATAAGGAAAAATATATGTCACGAATCTCTTTAGGATATACTTAAAATAAAAAAACTATTTTATGTGGACTTATCTTACCTTATGTATAAACTAGCGGTCCCGGCGGACGTAATCCCGCCGTGATAAAAAAAAAACCGTAGCAAATAATATACATAAACCTTCCTCAAGAATCACTCTATCTACTGGTGAAAACCGCATGAAATCGATTCAGTAGGTTTTGAAATAATTGTGAACAGACAGACGTGGCAGAGGACTTTGTCTTATCATATGTATTGATAAAATGAGAGAGGTATAATAGCGTATGTGCGTCATGCAAAAGTATACTGGATAGATTCCGACCAATTATTTTGGTTTTTTTTTGGACACTTAGGCCTTATTTAAACGCAAAATGATCACGATATCTTTATTTACTTTAAAGTTATATTAGTTTTAAGAAAACACGAGTACTCCCCACGGATTTAGCGATGTGTATTTTCTTATCGTGGAGAAATGGCGCAAGCGGTATCATACCCATGCGTAGAACAACCCAGATGAAGTAAATTAAAAGTAAATTTAATAAGTAAGGGAAAATTCTTAATTTAAAAAAGCCTTATATATAAATTATTACTTAAACTAGTAAAGTAAAAGTAGCTTACCAGGGAAAAAGGATTTGCCGTGAACACACACAAAAAGATATCCGAATAGAAGTACATTATATTAGTTCAGTTTTTAGAAGAATGTGGTTATCCAATGAATACCAGAAATAGGAGTAACTTACGAAGTAATTAAAATTGTATGCAAATAACCAGTAAACAAAAGTGTAGGGTTGCTTTGACGTCAATGGATACCGGAGATGCAAATACAGCATTTTATTTGAAACTACTCGGTTAGGGCAGTCTCTTATTACGTATGCCAGGAGTCTTCTATATCTATACTAATATTATAAAGAGGTAAAGTTTGTGAGTTTATGTTGTTGATATCGAGATCTACTAAACCGATTCTAAAAATTCTTTTACCAATAGAAAGCCACGCTATTTGCGAGTGTACGAAATAAATAATTATACAACAAGATGTTGCTCCAGCCCATAACAGCAGAATCAGTACTTCCTACATTAATAACCATTTTAATACCTGGATTGGTAGAAACGGCACAATCAGATGGCCTTCGGGATCACCAGATCTCACCGTTTTAGTTTTTTTTTTGTGGGGATATGTAAAAAATAAAATTTACATTAAATCTTTTGCGAGAGTTGAGAGACGAAGTTCAGAATACGATTTATAATATTTATTTCATAGGCTATATGTTAACGCGAAAAATGATCTATTCATTTTTTAGTGGTAGTGGGATTTGCAAAATAAGTCAGAGAAAAAACGGTCGAACAAAAACGTTTCTTACGAACGCTGCCTTAACGATGTGAGATATATGATCGAGTTCTAGAGCTTCATAATGCCTACAATAAACTTAGCGACAGCATATGTCTAACTTTTATATTTAAGTGACAAAACGTAGTATTTTATAAATGTTTACCGCCCAACGAAGTGGGTAAGGGTCAGTTAGTGAACACTAGAAAAATAGCACCACAGACATTTTACAAATGTACAAATTTACTATCGGCGCCACTGACGATCAGTAAAGTAAGTATTTATCAATAAAATCATCTCGGAAATATTGTTGTTATATAAATCATCTGTATACACAAACTGGCGAATAATTTGCATGAACAATCCGCTGACCTTGGTTTTTTATGAAACATCGTATCATCGTCATGTGATAAAACTTGTATAATATTTTGATACCGATGTGATACGGAGCTCGAAGGTATTTTACTACATAAATTTGATTTCTGTCACATATCAGGAGGTACGAGTATATTTCATTAGTGTGCTAACTAGATTCCAGTGTTTTTTTGTGATACAATATATGTTCAAATCTTGAACTCTATGATTTGTTTTCGTTATATGCGAATACTATTCATTATGCAATATATATGTATATAGATATATCTATGCACATTACCATACTATTAATTTTATTATATTTTTATATAAGCGAAACGGAGCGGCTAACTGAATAAAGTATAAAGATTGTTAGTAGCTTGTTAGCTAATTAGCCTTTCCACGGTCATTATCTTGAATCTAAATCTAATCTACATGATAAACTATAATTACTTTTCAAGTTTAATTATATTAATGTTTTTTATAAGACACTAAACGTAGCTCGGTCTTCTAAATACTTAAAATAAAAAATGAAACTGGAAAATCAGCCATTAAAACTGTTTTGTGACTCGTTTCATCATAACTTATGCTACTTTTGAATGACAAAAAGAAACATAATTTTTTTTTATAGTAGCACGGCAAAGTGACTGCACTGTGCCTGATGGTAAGCATAGTACAATCCAAAAACAATGGCGACCACCGAGTGACATACTATCCATCGCCGGTCGCCGCTGTCATGCCGGCTTCCAAAAAGCTGGATATGCACAGGCTGATCCCGAAACGCGACCCGCAAAAGCGAATCACTATGACGCGCTGTTTCGCCATATACATGGTGGTTGCGACCCAGTCAGGCTGTAAAACCCTACCAACCCGCTTTCGCCATTGCCTCGTTCGTTATTCAGCAGGGTGCACCACGTTCAGGTGAGGTTGACTTGGATGTCTCAAGTGTTAGATGTTATTTGACATCCCTTACACCCCAAAAATAATTTAAGGATATATGATATTATTTTGTAGCATGTTTATTATACAGCTTTACACTACAGTATATATATCATATAAATCATATTTACATTGATCATATGTAAAATGTTAAAGTTTGCAGTAAAATCGTAATGAGATATCGAATCTAAGTAGATCTGAATTAGTGATACACACAGAGAGAGCTTTCCGTCGGTTCGTCGCGGAATTAAATCCGGTCTAACAGCGCAATGCCTGCAGTAATGATATACACGAGAAAGACTTAACAAGATTAAAATGATTCGAATATCCCAATTTCCAATTTCCTTTATGAAATATTTTGCAAATAAGATTATGTTCAGCCTTGAAAATCTATTTTATACTGTTTTTTTTATTATTATTAAGTAATAAGTAAATCCTCTGATAAGAGACAGATACATTATGCAGGTTGACGATATTAACATTTTATAAATATGCAAAGTTAAAAGTACATAATTAAAATTAAACCTAAGCGGTGTTATTACAAAAACGTTAAATACGTATTGAACCCTGGCTTTAAAAAGGTCTCATATTAAATGCACCGCGGTCGTTGAATGTTCGCATCTTGCTCTTTTGTCTCACTCTGGTTACGTTAGGTTACACTTGTGAAAAAGGATAACGCGAACTTGCCTCGGGCGAGCGCGGTGCATTTATTAGGAAACTTTTTTAAACCATGTATTTAATACGTATTTAACTTTTTTGTAATAACACGGAAGAAGTTCAAGTTTAAATTTGTATGTGACAATTACAAAAACTGAACTACAAGTTATAAGAGACAAGGAACTTAGGATCTTATCTACACTTATTACTAACTTAAGATTTGAACATTGTAGCTAAAATAAGGATTGGATTCGCACACAAAAGGGTTCCATTAATCACCTTAAGAGTTGTGAAGATGAGATTAGACAACACGAGTATATGAGTTGTAGTATAATTATTTGTCACATTAGAGATCTCGAAGAGTTTAATAAACTTTATTTTACCTACGCAAAAATATTTAAAAACTTAAATTGTTCTTTAAAAAATAGTTAATCTAAGTGAATTTTGAATGCATAGTTTTATAAAAATGTTGATGCGAAATAGAAATTGCAAATCTAATATGTCTGTCATCCTCCTTAAGGTTTAAACAATGTCTGGCCAAATTATTATTTAATCAAATAAAATCGTGATTGTTTTTAATCTCTGACCAATACTCATATATCTAACGACCAATCCCTTCATCTATATATTAGCACTAAGCAGCTGTTTGAAAATGCATATCTACTAAAATCAATTGCAACTGTTACAATTATATGACAAACACTAGTTATACAAGGAGCATTGTTATTTCATCGCCCAATCAAATAAAGACGCTGCTAATACAATGTATTACGAATTCTGTACTCGTGTTGAAGTGCCAAAACTCTGACGGAGGACGAATTTTAAGTAACATAAGATTGATAGTTAAATTTGTATTGTTTATTACAAGTGATATTAAATGAAGCTCTGACCATAGACAGCTTTTTGGGAGCAAAGATCATTTGACACGAAACTTTGTGACTGTAGGGTGTTAAACGAATTAATTGGATGACGAGAAATTAACTGAAGCGTAAAATCTATGGTCTCAATATATATGTTATGATTTAATGTAATAAATCTCATAATAACAGGCTTCTTAATCAATTCAAGGTAATCGTATTATGGTTTATGAGTTGTCAACTTGTATTAATTTAGAATTAGTAGGTTATATTGTCATGTTGGCGAAACGATCGGATGTTTCATTAATTCACATGGCGACTGATTGTCGATCTGTTTCCATTTCGATATTTATATTGTTGTCTGTCTTGCGGCAGAAATATAATATGTGTAGCAATGGTCCATGTATAGTCGAATATTGTACAGACTCTACCATTATTAAAATCATATCTGTACGTTACGTTTGTTGTAGGCAGTTAGAAGTGAGAATATTCAAGTCGGCAGACAATTCCACAATGTCACACCGCGGTTGACATATGGGCCTTGCTAACTATTTTATTTTTACTTTCTAAGAATTTGTAAAACCGTAGCTCCGGCATTTAACATATGTGATTTTTATATGAGAATTCTAAATCTTTTGTTTATTTTTTAAAACTTATAGATTTTTTGTTAGTATTTTGTTAAATTAATTTAATAAGTTAATATTTATTTTCTTCGCTTTATCCATTTCATAGTGCTTATAATAGATATTTTTTATTGAGAAGAATGTGGATAATAATCTATGCTACGAGAGTCATTTCCATTTGTCGGTGATGCATGATATGAAATAACCACACCCTAACGAACAAACCAGTCTCAGTAATTTAAGTCAATCTTACCAACCGCTGGGCCACGGAGGTGAACGCTGTACTTTTAACCCAAAGTCGGACTATTAGCATTTTAAAGTGGACAAAATTATTACTCATTTTAATATTTGGTTTGTTTTAATTTTTCCTGCTGTTTATTTTATTTATCATATACTAGCTATTACCAGCGGCTCCGCACGCGCTTTTTAAAAAAATTATTAAAGAATGGAAAATTGTGAGTGGGTGTATACATTACAGAAAAGCTTTTTCAAAAACATTTGTAACTACGACACGCACGCCAACTGTAACATGTAACGTGTACATTAGATATATGAATACAAATAGTATATCGAATGGGATGGGATTTATCATCAGTAACATACCTGGAACTTCAACCTGCTATATACCAAACTCAGTGCTCACTAACATTATATAAGAAAGTAATGCAAATTATAAGCTATACATTATCGAACAATATATCTTAAATCTTTTATTATATAGATATAATATGCCCGTATTGTCAATATACTTAAGTTATTCTTATACGTTGCTATAATCACTAAGTTATGTAGAAACAAACGCGGTAAATAAAACAATATAACCACCAAATTGAACAAAAAGATGATATAATTCATATTATATACAGATATATGACTTTCAATTATGTATATTTATTTTTGGAGTCCAGTAAGGCACATGTCTCAAGCGGTTGTAACATATTTTTGATCAATTTTACACGGACGAATGCACAGGTAGCAGTTTATCACTACATAGTGTACCAATTCAAATAAAAAAGAACCATTCACATCGGTTCACAATTGATGAAAATATCGGTTAACATACATAAAAAAATACATACAACCGAACATAGTAACCTCCTCCTTTTACGAAGTCGGTTAAAAATAAAGGCCTCTGTCAGTTTAACTGTTCGCGATAAACTCAAAAACGACCATTTTCACCAGTAGATAGAATGATGATTCATGGGGAAGGTTTACATACTCGCTGCAAACATCAAATGAAAGTTTGAATTCAAATGTTTAGCCTCACAGTATCGAAAGAAAGTTTCATTTCTCATGGGCTAGATGCGTATCCTTGTCGTGATAACAAAAAGAATTGAATAGTATAGAGTAGCTAGAAATATAGAATTTACGCTGAAAAGTGTCATAGTGTCTGATTAGTATTTAATTCCTCATGGGCTAGGTGATCGTGATAACTGAATTTTAGTACATATTAGATATTAGCTGCAAACATTGAGTACGCGCTCAGAGATTTAGATATGAGAATTTTTAAATTAATGTATGGTTCTGAATGCGGACAAATAAAATAGAATATGTCAACCGCTATAATTTCGGCTATCTGACAGTAAAAAGTAAAATTCCCGTTAAAATAGGTCCAGTCGTTTTGGAGATTACCCGCAACAAACAAACAAACACAGAAAATATACTAATATAAAAATATAGACAAAGTATGGATTCATTCCTTCGCCTGTCCTATTGAACGAATAATATTACTATGACAAACGAAATCTCTCAAAAGGAAAGAAGTGCCCGATTTCGAAACATTCTTCATTGGTGCTCTGCTTCTATTGGTCTTAGCGTGATGATATATAAGCCTATAGCCTTCCTCTATAATACGTAATAGATTACAAATAAAAAAAACTGGAAACAAAACAGACGTAGAATTAACATTTTGAACAGAAACACAAAATAAACTTTAAAAATGTTTGCGATAGAAAGTTCCCACGTTACCATGGCAACGTATATAACACTGACGTTAACAAGCAGCAAAAAGGAAAAAAAACAGCCCGATTTTGAAACATTCTTCATTGGGACTCCGCTTTTATTGGTGTTAGCGTGATGATATATAGCCTATAGCCTTCCTCGATAAATGAGCTATCTAACACCGAAATAATTTTTCAAATCGAACCTGTGATTCCTGAGATCAATGCGTTCAACCAAACAAACAAACAAACTCTTCAGCTTTATATATTAGTATATAGATTTTTAAATATCATTACACAATACATAAACACGACTGAATTTAATTGACGAAGCTCTAATATGAATTGATAACAATTTTCAAATAATCACTAAAATTTGGAACATAATGATATGACGTCATTTTATGCCAGTTACATGTAATTAAATATTATAACGACCTCTAACGTCAAGGGTACATGATAATTTGGATTAAAAGTTTGTAACTATGTATTCGATAGTATTTGTTGTTTTTTTGCTTTTTTATATACTTTACTACTTATATACTACTGTAATACTTATGTTAAAATTTATTAATTATGGCTTGATTATGTTTTTAAATACAGAAGTTTTAATTAATTTTAAAATTTAAATCCTATTCGGAAACTTCCTTGTATCGAGTGGCATTTAAAACGCGTGCATAACAATAAAAGCGTCGTTGGTTGGCCAGTTACTTCAGGGTCGTCACTCGTTTCGAAACGGCGGATGTATTTTTTTTGTTTGACAATTGTTAGTAACGTCAAAGTTTGTATAAACTGGTATGAATGAAACGTATATTAATATTTCTCAGACGTTATTTTATTAACCGATTATATAAAATGACTAAAAATATAGACTGATATTTAATAATAATACTATCTATACTATAATATTATAAGGAGATAAAGCTTGGGAGGTTGTAGGGGCTAATATCTGGATCTACTAAGCCGATTTTGAAAATTATTTTACCAATAGAAAGCCACGTTATTTATGAGTGTCATAGGCTATATGTTAACCCGAAAAATGAAAAGACTTTTTTGTGGTAGTCGAATTTGCAAAGTAAGTCGAAGAAAGAACGGTCGATTCTTGTCAAAATATTTACCGCCCAACGAAGTGGGCAAGGGACAGCTAGTTAATAACAAAAGTAAAATGAGAAAGTTAATAAAATTCTGGACTCTGTTATCAAAAAAATAATTGTCTATATTTATAAAACTCAATGTGGCTTATAAACGTTTCATTAATATTATATTTTTAAATATGTCAGAATAATATAATAAAATTTATATTTAAACAATATAATTATTACGTTCTCTCTAGCTACACTCATTTCTTTATAAAAATAATCTTGGTTTGTCAACGCATACCTAAAGCTACGGACGGTACGATGCAACGTAAGAATAGAACAAAAATGGGGAAAAATTATGAGAGTAGAGAAAGGAATATAAACGTAGAATTAAAATCTAAGTTTTAGGATAAGTATGGTATTCCCCAATTTAAAAAAAAATCGTATTCATCTTGTTTATATTTTAGTAGGGAAGACAAAAAATTTGGTAATTCCATCGTCCGCTAAAAAAAAGTATTATAAGTCGATAAATAATTTAAGCTAAACTTGTAAACAAAAAGTTACCATAATGGAGAATACTTGTGAATACCTCACGCGATGAAAATACCAAAGTCTTGTGGAATTTTGGTCGCCTACTCCCGTAGCACCCGACAACCCTATTTACAACCTACCACGGCGTTCAACACGTTGTAAACGTGCCGCCCTTTGATTCATAACTTTCGTTAATATTAAATATGGCAGTATTAAACGGGGTGTTTAATTTTGTACTTATCCGTTTATTTATTGAACAAACTCTTTGATGTTATGGACTTAATTGCATTACAACCAAAAGACAATACATGCTTTATTATTGATATCATAGTTCTGAATTTTACTTCTACGCGAAGAACTTATGTATATTTTAAATGAAACTCTTTATATGCACATACACATAAATTAATTATTCATATTGAACCTCCATGACTAACCCGGAATGCGGAAAAGTATTCGAAATATAAAAAAAAAACAATGAAAAAATGCATTCAAATTGAAGTGATAAAATCATATATTCATTACGTAAATATATACATAGTTAAAAATTATAAATAACAGGAAATAATTTCAGCTAATACTCGATAAAATGCTACAACGCGACAAAAATGGAAACAAGGTATTAATAGCAATATAAACATATTAATAATTAATAGAAATATGATATGATTGAATTACAACACTATAAATTTAATAGATACCAGTGCGGATTCAATGAAATGTACCGATTATAGCACTCATGTTGATTGTTATTGAGCTTTTCCGATGAATTGTTATTGGATTGCTTGACTTTATAGCAACCAGATAACTATTGTATCTGTTGTACGGAATAGTCTTCATATTGTTTTATATTTTTTGTTAAATTCATATTTTTAGAGAAAACGAAGCAGTACTTTCAAACGTATGTAGAAAATATAATGTTATATGAAATTATGTATTACCCGCTGCTACATGACGTACCAAGTTCCCGCCAAAACTCGGAAGACGTTATTAATTAAAAAAATACCGTTTCATTAAAGTAATTGATACGAAAACGGATCGTATAATAACTATGCATTGTGACATAATTAACAGAATAAATGATTAAATCAGGTTTCTTTATATGTCACTGAATGTACCTGCAACGTCGGTCGCGTGAATTACAACGTTATTTTTAATTAAATAAAGCTTTTTATACTTTAAATGGCTCTTTTTATGTATAAACTAGCTGACCCGTACCCACTTCGTTGGGCAGTAAATATTTATAAAAAAACTTTTTGTGACTTAAACATACAAGTTGGACATACGCTGTCGCTGACTTTTTTGTAGGCATTATCAAGCTCTAGAACTCAATCATATATCTCTCATCGTTAAGGCAGCGTTCGTAAGATACGTTTTCGTTCGGACGGTTCGGTTAATATATAGCCTATGACATTCACAAATAACGTGGCTTTCTATTGGTAAAAGAATTTTCAAAATCGGTTTAGTAGTTTCTGAGATTACCCCCTACAAACTTTACCACTTTATAATATTTATTACCTAAACAATACAACGGAAAGCGTTACCGTAAAGGGCTAAATATATTAAATTACGATGTTACTCTAGATTTAACCTATATCTCGGGAACGGTACTGTTCTTCTGGATGAAAAATATTTTTATCCAAACCCTAAACGTTTATGTAATAAAATGAAAAACAAATTCACATTTATAATAATAGTTAGTATTTGTTCCCCCTTAAAAGTTAGCTTTCAGGCTTTTCGATTTCTAGACGTAATAAATAATAAAATATAAATGTTTACTTATAAAGTATTTCAATATCAAATGTTTAATTTAAAATGTTATGTATCATAGTTTAATCCGTTAATCTATCGCGCAGACCTGAATAATTTAGGTTTACAGAACAGGTCTATTAATTAGGACGGAACAACATATTACATTTGAATATTATTTGCATTGAATAAACAAATTAATAAAACAAATCAAACAGTTTCTTTTACATAATCATAAATTTTACATACATATTTAGTTCACCATTAACTATAAATTCATTTATTTACTACAACTACAGTTCATATACAAACACAGAACGTTTCTATATAGTTTCCATTTCGGTCAATATAAAAAATATCATAATACAGAATATATTCGTCAAGAAGCGTAGGTAAATAAACAATGATCAACCCAACATATTATTGACATACGCGAAATCATTTTTAGATTGTTTTAAAAGTTGTTATGATTTCTAAATAACCACTTGAGAAATATTAAAGTACACTATAAAATATTTACACAACACAAAACGTTCTTTTGGCCCGTAAGAAGATATTCAGAATTAATCACGGTATGAATGTTTAAAAGCTAATTTTATCATTTTAATATCCTTGATAACGATAATAATCATTTTAACATCGAAGACAACGTTCTATTTAGAACGTCGAAGTATTATAATTTTTGCAAAATAATGCGCGAATTGTTCAAGGCTTTTTTTATTTGAATAAATAACGTGTTATGAATATTCATAAGTAATTTATACACAGAGCACTTTGAATTATTAATAACGTACACGTGTCACTTACTTGCATAAAACTTCTTCCACATTTGTAAAAAAAAACAGTAATTTATAAATGTAGATAAAATTTAAGATATGCTTTTTTATTATCCACGCGTCTACCAGGACAACAGGGTGACAAAGAATTAAAGAATATCAGAACGCAGCAACTGCGTACATCAAGATATCACGCCGATGATAAACGCGAGGTCAAATCTGAGTTTTTGCGAGGTCTAGCAGCGGCCTTCGCAAAAATTAGCATGATTTACATAACACATAGACACATTATTTACATTATCTCGAATACGGATATTGATAATGTGAATTAAGATAAGAATCGTGAGATCACCGTTAACTAAATTGAAGGAAGTAATTACTATGTGCATATTTATAAGTTACGAAGTTGCGTTACCCTAATTGCTCGATTGTTGGCTTATGGTCGTTGGTAGTGCACGAAGGATTTTAAAATAAGCTGCGTACTTTAACATAATCGATAAAACGATAGTTTATAAAACTTCTCTTCGTATCAAGGACGTTCAATTCAAGAACATGCTTACTACCTAGCATTTATACTGGAAATGAATAAAAAAAAGGGTGTGTGTACTTATGTACACGAGTTAGAAGTTATACTTCTTTGGCGTAATAAGATAAAGATCTTTTCAAAATTTTTATCTTTTGCCTTATTCTACGTTTGTAGAAAAATCGACACTGGCAATAGAAAAAGTTGACTATAGCTGACTTCAGGGTGTCGGTTTTTCGTGACGGTGTGCGCGCGCATCGTAAAAATTTACTCTCATCATTTTTCCCTAACGCGCTAAAAGAAGTATATATTCAACAAATATTTTAACTTAATTCGAGAATAAACCAATGACAATAAATAACAAAAACAGGATAAAAATAACAATTATGTTACTTTGTGCAACACAGAAATCCTATTTATGTCATATAAATAAATACATACATCTGTGACCTATAAACATTCTTCTGTATAATAAATAATAATACAGTTTCGAATTTAACCGTAATGAAGGAAGACATCTTTTTTGTTTTTTTTTAGCAACCAATCTTCTAGTATAGTATGACTGCCATTGTCGAATAGGTAATGAATGATATTAAAAGTTTCTTGCTATCATTTCAGTGAACCAACAAGATGGTGACCGTCTTCTTAGAACTTTCCAGGGAGTTTTAGTGGCAAGTCAGAATCCATGCTCCGTGGTATAATTCCCATCCACTTTACTTGTGCACGATAATCAAACTATATTAAGTAAAACACCACCAATATTACAAAAAAAAATATAGAGACAAATAATACAAGATTATGAATAAAATATAATACATCCACTACATGACGTTCCGAAATCCCGCCAAAACTCGGAAGACGTTATTAATAAAAAAAATACCGGTTCAATAAAGTAATTGATACGAAAACGGACCGTATAATAACTATGCATTGTGACATAATTAACAGAATAAATGTTTAAATCAGGTTTCTTTATATGTAACTGAATGTGCCTGCAACTCCGGTCGCGTGAATTACTACGTTATTATTAATTAAATAAAGTTTTTATACTTTAAATTGCTCTTTTTATGTATAAACTAGCTGACACGTGCCCACTTCGTTAGGCGGTAAACATTTATCAAAAACTACTTTTTGTAACTTAAATTTATTATCAATTATCAAGACGATCAATCAAACAAAGAAGATCAATTATCACGGTCTAGAACTCATATGTCACATCGTTAAGGCAGCGTTCGTAAGATACGCTTTCGTTCGGCCGTTTTATCTCCGACTTTGCAAATCCGACTACCACAGAAAAAGTCTTTTTATTTTTCGGGTTAATATATAGCCTATAACACTCACAAATAACGTGGCTTTCTATTGGTAAAATAATTTCCAAAATCGGTTTAGTAGTTCCTTAGATTACCCCCTACAACCTCACACACTTTACCTCTTTATAATATTAGTATAGAAGTATGGATAATATTTATTACCTAAACAATGCAACCGGAGGGGTTACCGTAAAGGGGGCTAAATATATTAAATTACGGTGACCTAATTATATTATTTGATGTGAATTAAAGTTTTGCGTATCTTGCTTTGCCACATAGTAGTGGTTTAAATACCAAATATTTATGATACAACTATTTATTATTTAGGAATTTATGTCGTAAATAACTGTCTATAACATTATATTTCATGACTTAGATTTACTATTGCGAGAAGATACGTCGGTAGTCTGTTTATGTCCACTCAATTTACTATTAACTTCATAACTGCTCATATATATTATCGAACGTAGCAAAACCTATAATAAAACCTGGCGAAAGAATAAATACATCTTTGATTCAATGAAAACATAATGTAAATTCGTTCAGTGATTCTTAAATTATAAACACATTGAAGGACAAACGGATATATCGAAGAATGTCTCGTCTGTATCGGTGACAACGTAATCGTAAATTAAAAAATTGTCTAAAAAGGTAAGATTTAGAAACAGTATAAATAGGGTCTTCCATACCCTAAGAATTAGAAAAGTTACATTAAATCATTGGCGGGTTAATCCTTCGCTTCAGTGACTGGGCAAAGGTGATAAAGCAGTTTATAGGTTGCCATTAATTCACTCTCAATATGTTGAAATCGAGTGAACCGCTTTCAGTTTTCGTTTTACGCGATCATATACCGTGTGAGTCGATGAGTGAGTGAGTCGTTCCAATATTTAAAATACAGCCAAGGTTATCACCAAGTGGAATTGTTAAAATAGGAAGAAAACAAATACAATTTAATGAATGCTATTTAGTTATATAAGCAACGAAAACGAAACAATATGAATAGTTTTATTCTAAAGTTTTTATATAAACTCTTTATTAAAAACGCATTTTTTTAAAAATATCTTAAGGATTGTTTGTCATAAAGAGTTACGTATAAGATATTAATGTCTCTTTTTTAAGTTGTACTTCTATTGGCGCGTGAGGGAAAAATGATGAGAGTAAATTTTTACGATGCGCGCGCACACCGTCACAAAAAACCGACAACCTGAAGTCCGCTATAGTCAACATTTTGTTTCTTTGTATTAAAACTTTCAACGTATTAAAAAGTATAACTTCTAGCGCGTGTACATAAGTACACACACACTTTTGTTTTTGTTCCTCTCCAAGTATAGAATAGAACACTGACGCCTATAAATAGCCAGTTTTCGGTTACGAACAGTTTTTGTTTAGTTATATCACATTTTATTTTATTTCAGAGGTTTATGTACACTCATAAGACTAAAATAACCGCTTCTTGTTCACGATACTTCTGTGTACAGTAATTAATTGTACATAAACAAATTCAACGATATCTTTACAATTACATTAAATGATTTACAGAATATCAATTCTTTTTACTCAGAATTGTATTCCTATGTTATCATATATCAGTGTCTTTCAAGCAAGTCTAAACTGATGATAGGAAAACTGAGCATCCTTGCTCTTTTCCGACATGTGCATATTTATAGATATTAATGCTTTGAAATTCATCCGCTCTAGTTGTTATTAAAAACCTGGTTGTGCTCGACGCTTCATACGTGTGAACAATAAAATTATTATTTATTTGGAAAACACGAACAATTACATCAGTCATTCATTCATTGATTCCTTCCTTACTGCCACTCGCCTCACACTTCCTGACTCAAATCTCGTCTACATTGTGTTACTTAATATTATTTCCTAGAGTGGATTTAACATTATTTGATGCTGTTAAAGTCTTAATTTACTTAGATAATAATGGATGAAATAAGGAATGCAACTAGAATGAATAAGATTATGAATAAATATAGCAGAGAATGTGTAGAAGTAGCATCAGTGACAGAGAACATGAGAAGTAATAATAGGTTAGTGATATATGGCCATATGAGATGAGATGAAAGTCATATAACTACAAGACACCTATGGATGTAGAAGTATATAGGAGTAGGGAGATGAAATAAGATAGATGTCGACGAACGTGAAGAATAACATCTCCATAAAAGTTCAATATGTTTTGTAGGTGGTAGAGCTACGCTGAAGCTATTACTGGTTTCAGCATGAATGGGTCGGCTCGCCCGGGGTACTACCACCCCCCTCTCACAGAAAACCGATGTGAAGTAACAGTGCTTGCATTTCATTCGGTCAGTGAGAGCGCTGGAGGTCCACCTCCCTTCCTCACCCCTCCCCCTCAATTCACCCATTCTCTTCAAACAAAGGTTTGCAACGCACTTGCGACTCCCCTGGTGTTGCAAGTGTCTATGGACGGTGGTGATCACTTACATCAGGTGACCCACCTGTTCCTGTGCCTCCTATGATATAAAAAAAAGCTGAAATGTGAATTGATAGCTGAGAGTGTAAGAGAAAAAAATTATACACTGACCATACCTGAGAAGAGCAAACACAAGATGGTTTCTCTGAAATTAGCAATACTAATTAGAATTCAATAGAATTTACTTAAATTCTATTTTCGTACTTCAACGTAATTTTGTCTGGGCTTTCATGATGAGGAGCAATAGCTAAAGCCATAAAAATTAAGGTCGTAAGAAAAACTGCCAACTAATTATCAATAATATCTGTAAATTAATTAAATAATTTTCATTATTTAAAATATATAAAATACATCAATCAGTTTATTCATCCTTCAATATTTACAAATTTATCTTGCAGTTTATTACTTGAACTATCTCGGGTATTCGGATCACGGCTGTCTGTGGTGATAATTCTAATTGGTTTAGTATTATTATTAGCGGTTATTATTATTAGTCGGTTAGCTTAGCCAATGCCTATAGCTCGCGAATTGCGATAACAGCCGTGATGATTAAAAAAAATGTAGAAAGTGCCGCTCGCAGCGTGAACAACTTCGGTATAATTAAAGATAAAATAGATTAGATACATAATATTCAATGCTATTGAAGCATCGCTCTCATTTAGGTTCACATCTTTTAAATATATATATCTATGTGTTTATTGTATGTAAAAATATTTTGGTAACGCCATCTCTTAATTTTTATGTGTATTATTTCCTCTTCCTTATTCCGCATATTTTATCTATACTTTCGCACGCTATTTATTATCTATGTAGTTTATACAACCCCTTCCCTTCCCAAAAAGAACGGAACGCAAATCGCCGCTCGCGCCGCCCTCTCTCTTCTACGGCTAACGATCCAAGCGCCCGCACGCAATTACGCAAAATCGATGAAAAATAGTGATTTATTGGATTATCTATTTATGAACATTTACCGGGACGACAGTATATATGTTATGTGGTGATTGTGGTGGAACGCAGAACCAGCCCAGAATTGAATCAACAACCCGGTAAGTTCCGTTCAAATCCTACCGCTAATTGTACCTATATTTACATAAATTTCCACCATAATTCCTGGTCCTTTCGAACCGTATCCTTCCTTATATTTATTTATTTACGCTATTATACTATTCTTTTCAATTTAAAATGCCTAAACTCACGCCTACTACCGCGGACGGAGAATCCACCGCCACCGCCACTTTGCAAAATAATGTAGTTATGTTAACGGCTAAACAACAAAGTATGTTCAGAATTATTCAAAATATGTATGATTTGAGCATTAGTACGGATGATAACGCGACAAAAATGTTTCTCATTCGAATAAAATCATTAGAGACTATCCGCAAAGATTTTATTGAAGTGTCGGAACAGTTAAATCTCGCCATCTTGACTGCAAACCCAAAAGCAGTCCCCGACTTCGCATCTTTAATTTCTTTTGACGAATTATATTGTCATATTAAGGCCGTCGAAAGTGAATTAATTAATAATACCGAT
This sequence comes from Antheraea pernyi, assembly GCA_015888305.1. NCBI lineage: Eukaryota > Metazoa > Arthropoda > Insecta > Lepidoptera > Saturniidae > Antheraea > Antheraea pernyi. Next base: position 3,763,133 of record MU158751.1, on the reverse strand, counting down.
CAGTCGTTTAAAACCGAAACGACAACGCGTACTTTAAATCAGTTTGATATTATAAACCGTAAACTACCTGCTTTGGAGTTAGTATCGTTCGACGGCAATCCGAGTAATTGGGTACCGTTTTATGAGAATTTTACAACGCTAATTGATAATAATAGTAGCTTATCTGATGCCGAAAAAGTACAGTATTTGATCGGAAAGTTAACCGGTAAGGCTCTCAGCGTTTGTGCGGGAATACCTCCGGTCGCTAATAACTATAATATATTGTGGAACGCTCTCAAAGAAAAATATCAAGATAAAAGAACATTAGCTACAATGTATTTAGAACAAATATTAACTTTCAAAGGTAGTCAGTCCCCGTCAAGTAGGTCACTAGACGAGTTCATAGAAAAATTTTGTGCCGCTCAATCTGCTATAAAACAACTCAATATTATCGATTTATCAGATTTTATATTTACACATATTGCATTATCGAAATTAGATAAAGAAACAGTAAATTTGTTTGAACAAGCGCATCGAGATATTAAGCTACCCTCGTTTGAAATGATATCTAAATTTGTTAAAGAACAATCCAAAATACATTTACTTCGCGGTAGCTGCAGTACACCGAAGACCGCGAGCACCCACCCTACTCACTTTAATATTAAAACGCAAAACAAGTCATTTACTCCGCAGTTTAATAAACCGAATAATAATAGAACTCCGGCGCAAGTATTCTTTACGCAGCATAACAATAATTATTTTCCGAAATGTCCTTATTGTAGTGATAACAGTGTACATCCGCTATTTAGATGCGAGAAATTCCATAAGTTGAATACAGTCGAAAAAAATAATTTCGTACGTAATAATAATTTATGCTTTAATTGTTTAGGTTTCCATAATATAAATTCATGTCGCTCATACAGTCGATGTAATATTTGTAATCGCATGCATCATACGCAATTACATATTGATTCACAACCTCGGTGTGAATCCGCTCCCGATCGCGCGAGTGCCGGTCGCCCGGTATCTAAGCGGGCACAGACACTCAGCGCTGCCGCTACTACTACGGGCGAGACGAGCGTCGCGTACCACGCAACAAATAACAGATCTCCGCGGCCGCCGCACGCGCCGCTCGCTTCGCACGTTCATGAATCTTATGTTCACGCGCTACAAACTCCGCTCGCCCCGCGCGTCTCATCACCTGCACTCACGCCGTCTTCAACACAAATTAGTAACGCATTTACGTCTTGTACGCGTAGTTGTTTGAATACGACCGTACTTTTGCCTACCGCTGTGGTGTATGTATATAACGACAAAGATGAACGCTATCGAATGAGACTATTTTTAGATAGTGGCTCAATGAGTAATTTTATTACAAAGGCATGTTGTGATCGTCTTAATTTAAATATTTCTTACGCTCCTTCTACAATTAAAGGCATTGGTCTCTCTGAAAAATCAATCATAGGTTTCGCGAAATTTAAAATACAGTCACGTTTTGATTCACGTTGCTGCTATACAATTAACGCACGCGTCATAAATATAATTACCGATAAATTACCTACCACTTTGATAAATAAAAATGATATTTCACATCTCAGTAACTTGTCCTTGGCGGATGAAGATTTTCACACGCCCGGAGACATCGATTGTTTGATTAGCAACGAGCTATTTCCATTTTTATTAGGTCCTCGAAAAATTACTACACCCGGCTCTTCAATAGTAGGGATTGAAACTTCACTGGGTTTCGTGATAATGGGGAAAGCGGAATGCTCTCAAAACACAGGTCACAGTTATAACCAGGCATTTCACTCGATTGCAGAACCCACACTAGAGGAATTAACTCAACGTTTTTGGGAACTCGAGAGTATACCGAGTAAAAAACATTTAAGTCCCGATGATTCGGCATGTGATAGAATCTTTCAAGAAACTTATTCCCGCGACGATACCGGTCGGTACACGGTTTCTCTTCCTTTCAAATATGAACCTACTGAACTCGGTTTATCAAAAGGGGTTGCTTTCTCGCGATTATTGAACTTAGAAAAACGCTTAGACGCTAACCCTCAGTTACGCCAGGATTATAACGCTACGCTTCAACAATACATAGATAAAGGCTACCTCCATTTAGAAGTCGATCCCGTGCCCGGTCCCTGTTACTATATTCCACATCACGCTATCTATCGACCAGATAAGATCACTACTAAAACAAGAATTGTGCTAGATGCGAGCTGTAAAACAAGTTCAAATAAATCGCTTAATGATATTTTATATACAGGGCCTAACTTACAGGCTAATATTTTCGATTTGCTCCTGAATCTTCGTCTCTTTGGTATTGCCTTGTCTGCAGACATTGAAAAAATGTACTTTCAAGTAAAATTGAACCCTAAACATCAACCCTTTCAACGTATTCTTTATCGTTTTAACGCTAATGAAGATATCGCGACGTATTCCTTCTCCTCAGTGGCCTTTGGCCTTTCATGTTCCCCCTACCTCGCAATGCGTGTCGTTCGACAACTAGCGAACGATGAACGCGCGCGCTGGCCTGCTGCCGCCTTTACCACTGAGCGACATTTTTATATGGATGATTATATTTCTTCTGTACCGTCCGTCGATGAAGCCGAACAATTATACCATGAACTCACTCAACTTTTTAAAGCAGGCGGGTTTAATCTTGTTAAATGGGTTACCAATAATAGTGAATTAAGGAAACGCATTCCTATAGACCAACAGCCCCCTGACGTCCTTCTATTCAATGAAGACACTAGTGTCAAGATTGTAGGACTTCAGTGGAAAACCCAGGAAGACGTGTTTTATTTCAAGGTTAACGCTAGCAATTCCGCATGTACTAAACGCACTATACTCTCAGTAACCGCGAGACTTTTCGATCCGCTTTCATTACTGGGCCCTGTCACAGCTGGCCAATTGGAATTATCATAGACCTATTTCCGGGTAAAGATGGTGTCAACAGAGTCGCCAAAATTAAGACAAAAACTGGTCATTATGTTAGAAGTGTTCACAAACTCTGTCCGCTTCCGCTTCAATAAACTCAATTTTTTTTTTTCAATATTACTTTGTTATATATATATATATATATATATTTTCTTTCTCGCAATTTACAATTTAATACTTTTGATCACGCTTTGTTTATTCTGAAGTCCCTTCAGCCCGGGGGACAATGGTAACGCCATCTCTTAATTTTTATGTGTATTATTTCCTCTTCCTTATTCCGCATATTTTATCTATACTTTCGCACGCTATTTATTATCTATGTAGTTTATACAACCCCTTCCCTTCCCAAAAAGAACGGAACGCAAATCGCCGCTCGCGCCGCCCTCTCTCTTCTACGGCTAACGATCCAAGCGCCCGCACGCAATTACGCAAAATCGATGAAAAATAGTGATTTATTGGATTATCTATTTATGAACATTTACCGGGACGACAGTATATATGTTATGTGGTGATTGTGGTGGAACGCAGAACCAGCCCAGAATTGAATCAACAACCCGGTAAGTTCCGTTCAAATCCTACCGCTAATTGTACCTATATTTACATAAATTTCCACCATATTTCATCTTTCTAATTTTCCATACACGTTGTTGCGGGCACAGAAAAGGACTAAGGGTATTATATTTTATACATAAAAAGTACTGCTCTCTACAAAGATAAGTCAAATCTACATTAACGCGAGCGAAGCCGCAAGCAAAAGTTAGTATGTTCATAAATGGCAAATGATTCGCATATTAACGTTCTATGAATTTTGTTTAAATATAAATAAATAAGCATCGTTGAACAGCGTGGAAATGCTGCAAATGTTCTGGGCACAGTGCCATATGGCATTGATTTGCCACAATTAGATAATAATTTATTGCCACATATTTCACTTTGCATTATATGTTTGCTATTTTTTTTAATACTACGATCCAAGTAAATTATTATAGCCAATTTAACTTGTTACGAACGTTATTAATCTACTCACTGAAAGCTTAATTTTTAAAGCGTACATACATACATAATTTATAACAAGATGATCAGACATTGTCATACCATGAAAGTGGAAGGGTTTTACTTTTTCCCTTATCGAACTGTATTAGTTCAGTAAATTTGCCCGATACAAAATACATATATGAGTTATTGAGGTGTGTGTACATGCTTGGTATACATTTATATTTCACTAACTCATATATGTATGAATATGTAGCTTAGCTTAGGTTAGTTCAGTTAGATTTGCGTCTTTGCGTAACCTTCGCAATAGCACAAGCCGAGTTGTGCCGTACACCCCTAAACTAGTTGTCAAAATAAAGTCGGCTGAGTGCCCTAAGCATTCGCCTTAGTAGTCCGGTGAAGATGTTAAGGCCTTACTAGGCCAATAGCGTAGTCAGTCCGAAAAAAAAACATTGTCATACTTGCTTGGCAACTAGTCAGGCAAGTACGTGTTACAAAGAGGGAGGGAAACGACGCGTACTTCCTTTACTTGATATAGGGTTACCGAATGGAAGTCGAAATTTAATTACGGCCAATTTACTCGAGCATTCGGTAAGTGGGAACGTTGGGATCGTTGTAAATGATATTAATATAGAGGCGAGACAGATTAATACGTGGGGTAACAGACACGTACATTGCTGTCGAAGGTCGTCAAAACGCAATCAGCGGTATTTACATTGAAACGTGAAAGGACATAACAGCTTTAAAGTGTGATTTAAAAGCGAGTGTTACATTCAAATGATTCAAAATATTGTAAACGCGTTGTCATTTAACCTATCTTTTCGGGAACAGTACATTTTTGAAGCGTAACCTATTGTGGAAGGAAGGACTTTGAAATTTTGGTCAGCAAACTTTTTGGGTGACGAAAGCACTGTCTCGTTTGCCTTCGGGTATTGGAGAACAGTGACACATATGCTCTTTTCGCTTTCTTTTTTTTATCCGTGGTTGTATGTACAGGGGCTTGGTGTTAACTGAACACAATATATGCTATTAAAAAGCGTTTGATGAATAAATATGTGAGAATGGCAGTCCATATATGCGACATGCACGTTTAGATAATTTTATTGTTACGTTAATTATTTTTCATAGTACTTAATGTATAAAAATGTATTTTAAGATAATGGCGAAATGTGTCTGGGGTAGCTTGTGACCAACGAATGCCTTTGAAACTCAACTTAACATTATAAAACTATGATAAGACCAGTCATGCTGTGTGCATCTGAGTGCTGGGCTACATAAGAGACGGATGGGAAAAAATTACATGTGGCAGAGATGCGAATGTTAAGGTGGATGTGTGGTGTGACTAGAATGGATAAAATTATGAATGAGTACATCAAAGGACGTTTGAAAATAGCACCAGTGACAGAGAAGTTGAGGAGTAATAGTTTAGCATGGTATGGGCATGTCGTGAGGAGAGATGAAAACCATGTAACTAGAAAAGTGTTGAGTATGATTGTGGACGGATATAAGACTAGAGGAAGACCGAAAAAGGTATGGATGGACTGTGTGAAAAATGATATGTGCGTAAAAGGTGTGCTTACTGAGATGACATTTGACAGGAGAGAGTGGAAAAAAAAACATGTTGTGTCGACCCTACTTAGGAGGGATAAGGGTAATGATGATGATGATTATCAATACAACACCTACATAAAGAATTTTAAATTCAAGCGTGCATAAAAGATACATTCATTTTATTGAAGAATTATTGAAATATGCCATAAAAAAACATTGAAACATTTGATATGAACCACTATATAAATAACATGTTGCCAGAAAAATTAATTTATTATTTAAATAACGAAACAGGAAGACGGTTACAAGGTTCTATTGCGGAAGCTTCATGGCACACATATTTCTACCGCAAAGCTGGTATGTTTAAGTTTGAGGGGTGTGGTTGGCAACGCACACTGGCGCGTTGTTTTCCATTTGAGTCTTCAAAAATAATAAACTATTTAATAGCCTTAGATATGTTAGACCGCGGGCTATTTTTGTTGGTCTATATGGATAGTTACAGGCTGTAGTCATCAGTAAAAATCCCTACATATACTACAAAATTGTAATTCACGAGATATCTATACTAATATTATAAAGCTGAAGAGTTTGATTATTGAACGCGCTAATCTAAAAAACTACTGGTTCGATTTGTTTTTTTTCAATGTTACATTTTTTTTTTTTTTTTTTTGTTAAGTGATCACCACCATCCATGGACACTAACAACCCCAGAGGAGTCGCAAGTGCGTTGCCATCTTTCGGAGGGAAAGGTTAGAGGAGGGAAAGGGAGAGGAGAGGGGAGGGGAGATGGGTCTCCGGCGCTCTCACTGACCGAGCGAAACGCAACAATGCAAGCACTGTTACTTCACGTCGGTTTTCTATGAGAGGGTGGTACTACCCCGGGCGAGCCGACCCATTCATGCTGAAATCAATAATAGTTTCAGCGTGGCTCTACCACCATCAAAAACATACATTACATATACATCAATAACATTACATAGCCCAGTTATCGAGGAAGGCTATATATTATCACGCTAAGACCAATAGGAGCGGAGCGCCAATGAAGAATGTTTCAAAATCATTTTGTTTCCTTTCGAGAGCTTCCGCTGCGTTCACTGCGTAAACGGTAACTATTTCGCGCGGACGAAGTCGCGGAAAGAAGCTAGTTAAAAAATAAATCAACTTCATATTTGACCAACACAATATGAAACGCAAGAGTTGTCGTATTCTGTCTGTCATCGAGAATAGGGGCTGATGATTGTTTATTGTCTAGTATATATACATGTAAATATTGTAACACGGGAACATGGCGGGACGATGCGGGTGTTCTCTGCGCCTCGCCGGGCAGACCCGCTGACCCACTAACTATCCTACCCAGTCAATTATTGGACAGTGTATTCAATTGAACGACTACGGCTATTGTGATTACACTCACAACATACCGTTAAAGGAGTCGTGTAAGTTATTCAGATTGTTTACCTTAATTCGTTGCCGTTCGGTAAGTATTAAATTAAAGGGAAAGGTCAAGGCTTTCATTTAATTCGTGTGGACTCACCGTGAGGCGAAATACGATCGGTAGCGTCACATAAACTGCATGTCGAGGTCTGCTTACCTGTAACAAACAGACGTTATGTAAACAAAGATGTTAATTTCTTACGTTAATGAATATATTTACGAATATCACAATGTCATTAACATCTTACGTATTTCGTAAAACGCAATATTATAAATGTAATGTATTAACGAAATTAAACTTTAACATAACGCAATAACTAATAATGATTATTATGTAAATACTAGCTGTCCCGCGCAACTTCGTCTACGTGAAATCGGTTACCTACTGGTTCCAATTGTATTTCCAAACTCGAAAATTCTTAAAAAACCTATAACGCGGTTACAGCTATTCCCACCGATTCCAATTGTGAAACCAAACAAGTTGTCATGGACTCACTCAAACCAATACTTATAATGGTCTAGTGAATGACTTACGCATGTGTGGAAGAAATTTCGATGAGGCGGACATAGTGCCATCTGTTACTCAACAACATCAATAATTTAGTTTTATTTGAAATACGAACGACTGTTGAATTATTTGGATATTGTTCATATAAAAATAGTAATCGCGAATAAAAATAGGAGAGTGGGATTATGAAGGTGAAATTTTGGGGTTATATGAATTTTTGATGATAAATGAAAAAAGTGTGTGTGTACTTAGGTACTACACGTATAAGCACGTATAAGTTCGAAATAACCTTAAAAGAAGCGATCGCGATATTGCTGAAGCGCAATAATTAAGTTAATCTCTTATACGCTACAAGATGAAGCGACAAGTTAAAAGTTCCTTACATTAAGAGTTTGTAAATCAAAATTAATTAAACACATGCATTTTATTTTATTAAGCCATTATATGTGAATCTTAAAAGCCTATCACATTGAAGGAAAGTTAGCCTTAACCCGAGACGACATTTTACACGTTTCCACCTATATGAATGAAATCATCGCTTCAACGCTTCATGTCGCGACATAAAATAAAAGAATTATGTGGTCTTTTTATGTACACAAAGGCAGGAAACACTTCATCGTCAATGAAATTGTATTTAAATTAATAAAACTACTACAAATATACCCTATAAAACATACAATAAACAAGTTAAATTGTAACGACGAAGGATATCTATAGAAGTCATTAAAAGTTTCTGCGCCTGTGATCTATAAAAATCTGGCTAGCTTCTTCTCAGAGTTGATTTTCAAACAAATGTCATTTGTTACAGAGTGTAGATAGAATAGTTTAAAAATATAAATGGTATAATAATACTTGGGAATGATCGGTACACTGTAATAAATTTTAAATAATAATACACGTGTATTATTTACTAGCAGCGCCTGCGACTTCGCCCGCGCAAAAGAAGCATATGTAAGAAATTAGTGCTTAATAAAATCATCTGGACATATATTTGTAAAGTCCATTTACTTAGGTATCTACTTTTCTCTCGTACTTAAGTGCGTCGTCATTAAAATTACAATAACCTTTGATATAGTGAATTGATTTTGATGAAACAAAGACTGAATGTTACTCGAGGATATAATACATTATGATTTTAAAAGTATTTATCGTAAACGTAAGTACTTTAGCAGTGATGTGTGTTCAAACAGACAGACATATTTCTAAAAATGATTGAAATCTATTTAGCTACTTATTCTTATAGACACCTGCAACAATTTACAAAGATCTAAAAAGCATATAGATTATATATATATAAATATAAGACATTTTATACTAGAAAATCATTTATAACGTTACATAATACTTTCGAAATGCAAACAGTGTTTTAAATAACATTTCTCTTAGCGATAGGCAGTGTCATAGATACATTATTTTTTAAATAGCCGCCTAGTCGTTGTACATCGTGCGACTATTCTATTTTTACGTTTCGAACGAGGGGAGGATATTTGAAGGGCCCGATCGACTGATTATTGTTTTACTTAACTCTTTATAGCCCATAGTGGGGTCACCACTTTCTACTTTAGTAATAGGGTACGTCCCGGTTCACAGTGTCCGTTTATTTGATTTACTAATTGTACGGTTAAGTTTTTTTATTTTATATTATTACTACGAAAATTGTAGTGTATTTTTAATATAATAATACTACACATACTTATATCAAACCCATCGCTTAAAATGTAATTACGAGTTGAGCTCAGCAATTAATAAGATATGACGTACCTATTGCGCATAAAACTCTAAGAAATACAGTTTTTACTCGTTGATTTTTACCACAATGATGTTTTTATTACATATTTGTTTTAAACTATTATGTACGATAAAATAATCATATAATAAAATGTATTTCAAATTATCAACTTAATATAATCAAAAATTAATTATTACAAATAAAACATACACAAGTCCAAAACGAGAGTTAATGAAATTGTTATTTTTTGAAAGATTTTATAATAACGATATCCATGTTTCAATAATTATCTATCTATTTTCACTTACAATTAATTACCCGTGTAAAAAACAACAAACAAGAACTAATTTAGAATATTCTCGAAGTTACACGAAGTGGATCGTAGTTTCTGTAACTCGAAGCAGTAAAGCAAATAAAACGATGCGAGCGAGTCTCGCTCCGGAGGCGGCATTACCCTGGAGTGTACGAGTAAAGCTTCTGTTCACTTCACTTGCACTGAATGCGACTGAATTGATATATGCTGCTTGCGGTACTAGAAGTGTACTTTTATTTTCTAATATCTATTATACTTCTATTCTAATATCATAAAGCTGAAGAATTTGTTTGCTTGAAGGCGCTAATCTCAAGAATTACTGGTCCGATTGGAACAATTATTTCAGTGTTAAATAGCTAATTTATCGAGAAAGGCTATAATATATATATATATATATAGCGGAGCACCAATGAATAATGTTTCAAAATCGGTGTTAACGTATTATTTAAAAATATTTTCACCTTCTACGTAAACGAAATCGCGAGTTAAAGTTAGTGTTAGCATAAAGTAACGATTCCATACGAAGCTAGTGCGTGATAAATAGGAAGAACTGAACGATTTTAATTGCAAGAGTAGGCGTCAACGCAAATATTATGTCCGAGAAATTAGATTATGGACGAGGCCTCTCTTTCAATCATTAAAATGTATACATACACATTAGTGTAATCGTTAGAAGAGGATTTGCAAACAATACGAGAATACCTAGTTCATGCTACTTTTTGTAGGTTTACAAATAATTGTTAGACGAACAAAAGACATTTACATAGATTATAACGTTTTACAGACATTATTTAATTACCTACATGGAAGTAAACATAAGAAACGAGCAGATTCTAAAATAGGTTATAGTAAAGTCGACATCAGAGAATATAATATTATACTTTATGTTTGATAGTTTTATTTTATTCCTAAAGAAATACAAAAGCCCTCAAAAAGAGGATTTATTATATTATTTTTTTAAGATAAATAAAATATATTTAAAAAGTTACTATTATTTGACGTAAAATGTATATTCTCGAAAATTTGGTATCCTCGTAAGCGTTTTACGCTATTTAATCAAATTCCGACTCACCATCCAGACGGCTTTACATCCGAGTGAATTAATTCAATGAGTTGATTATTCCCAGTCTACATTTTCCTTATCTACAAAACAGTTTTGTAAATTACCAGCTTTCGTTTCCCTCTTTCGTTAAGTAGTTCCATCGGAGCGAACGGGAGAGAATGACGCTTCGGTGTCATGTGATCGTGAGTCATTAATTGACGTGGGTGGGGGAGAACCCGTGACGTCATCGCACTCACTGTAAACATCGGTGCCCGAATTTAAGTGTGCCATCGATTACAAAGAGAGTGAGTGTTAATAATGCTGTGGATAAATTGACTTTTTTAAGAGAATGCGTCGTAAAGATTATACGACGACCGCACGATCTTTTAGGAAGAGTAAAAACGGTATTTTCTTTACGAATGTTTAAACACGTTCGTTGTTCAATAAATTGGAAGCTTAACATTTTTTTTTAATTTAATTTTGTCATTACATATTATAAAAGAAAGTCCTCTGGCACGTCTGTCTGTCTGTTTGTTCGCAATAAGCTCAAAAAGTACTGATCGGATTTTCATTCGATTTTCAACAGCAGATAAAGTGATTCACGAGGAAGGTTTAGGTACATAATTTGTCAAGGTTTTTATTATTTACTGGGCGGGACAACGTCCGCCGGGGCCGCTACTACTTTCAAAGTTTTTAAAGAAATATGGGCTAACTCTGAACTTAGATTGTATCTTTGACAAGGTTAACTTTAGAGAGGAAGTAATATTTAAAATAATGACTTTTGAAGTTTTTAATCCAATTAACATTTCTGATAAAAGGTCATGTTTTGTGCAATAGGCTCTACTGTTGAACCGACAGGTGGCGGTTTCGATCCCTACTCGTAACTCAATCAAGTATTACGTATGTACTAAGGCAGGGGGGCAGGTTTTTGATTTTCTTACTTTTGATGGCATAAGAATAGGGGGGTCTGGATTGGGTGATTACGTCAGCAATATTTAGTATTTAACTTTTCGGAGTTTTTGTAAAATTTAGTCGTTACGTATAAATGTTTACACAGGCATGTGAGGGGGAGGGCGGAGGGGGGAATCATTTCATTCATTAAACATTCATAATAAAGTATCGTACAGTATATTTTTTTTAAATAGCACATTTTCAGAGTAATTTCATAAAAATAAAATTTCTTTCCTAAACCGATAATAATATCGTAGGTGTCGTACGAAATAGTAAATATCAGGAAGTTAAAATGAATTCATATAATACCGGTAGTATTTATTATAAAGAGGCGACAAGATTTCTATTGATCAGGATTCGTTCACGGAACCATACGAGGTCATTGTATCCGTGCCTGCCGTCTGCTACCTAGGCTCACTATAATTTATAATGACATTTGTATAGACTTAGATACCTAAATTGATATGTAAACAATATTATCAAACTGGAAAACGTAAATGATTTTCAAAATATCTGGACTTAACAAATTTCATTAAATAAACCATTTAAAAATATAAGTGGAGGAAATTTCCGGAATGAATATGAAAAGATATACTATAACTGGTCAAAATTAGTTTATTGTTTCTGAAAATATTCTCCCTTAGCTTCAATGCACTTTTTCATAAGATTGAATCTATTTGAAAATATTTCTGTCACTCCTCTTTGCCGACATGCTTTTTATACTCTTTAACTGCCTGTTCTAGTGTTAAAAATAATCGATTCTTGATTTTTGAAAATTCGAAAAAGTTGCGGTTCCAAGTCGGGACTCTTTGCAGAATGACCAATAATATCTACGTTTTTCCCTTTCCAAAAGTCGTTTGTTAGTCGGACCGGGCCGTGTGTGCGTTATTGGCGTTAATTCACTCTTCGACGACCTTCCAAAGGTTTTCTTATTTCTTTTTTTATGTCATAGAAAGGGAACGAACAGGAGGGTCAAGTGCGTTGCCAGCCTATGTTTGGGGGGAAGGGGAATGTAGATGGGCTTTCGGCGCTCTCACTGACCGAACGAAACGCAACTATGCAAGCACTGTTACTTCACGTTGGTTTTTATGAGAGGGTGGTACTACCCCGGCGAGCCGACCCTTTCATGCTGAAACCAGTAAGCCCTTCAGCGTGGCCCTACCAGCTATTAAGTAGCTATATGTCCTATTTTATTACCAAAAGTAGCAATCATCCGCTTAGCCACTGACCGCACACTCGCCACATTCCTTGGTTTTAGTTCACACAAGCCCAAAGACTCAAACAGTCGAATGCTACTTTGTTTTCGGATCGTAGCTGTAAATCTATGTTTCGTCACCTGTCAGTACTATTTGACACAACATATATGACGTCCGTTTTTTTAACGTCAGTTCAATTGTGTAGGATCTATCAGGAACACGGCTTTTCACAACCAGATGTTTTTGTGAGATTCATTGTATCCGACTCATGCGTATCCTTAATGATGCTCGAATCATATGGTAAGCCACATGCCCGAATCTTTCGATCGTACGGCGTACAGTATCGATGTTTTCGTTGTACACCGAGGTAGACGGAGGACTATCACGAAATTCGTCATTGGGATTAACACGACTGCGTGGGTATTCTGCAAACCAGCTATAAATAACCAACTTGCATGGTGCATCATTGCCAAAAGCAGATTGAAGGCGAGCGACACTCTGCTGAGGCGTCAAACTACACTTAAAATCGTAGTAAATCATAGTACGAACATTTCCACGAGTTAAATCCAGGGTTATGTAGACAGACGACATTTATAATGGCTACATAATGTAAAAACAAGTGACAAATAGATGAAACAAAGTGTATTTTAAAGCTAGAGTTTCATTTTCAAATGTCGTTATTGGCTTTTAAATATTCTTAGTGTAAATGGCTAGTTCCGTAATTTTTTTATGTGCCCTATGTATTATATTTAAGTTAGAAGATAAATTTACGAAAGGAATAAATATATCTCTGGTAAAGAAATAATTTAAACAAGTTTCCAACATTGGATCCCTTTTAAGTATTATATTTAGATTCTAAGCATACCGTTTCTACTATAAGTGATTTATTTATGTGTGACTATTTTGAGATTTATCATATTGGTGTTTATTTCGGTTATTTTCGGTATATGAAAAGGTGTATTTATTATTTGACAGATTTAGTGAAAATATAGTCTACAATAAGTCTTACCTAACAAAATGCAAAGTTCAGGCAAAAAATAATTATGCGACACGAAATACATATAAGAGCTATTGAGGTACGAGTATATATGATTGGTACACATATATATTTCACTAACTTATATACGTATGAATATGTAGCTTAGGTTAACACAGTTAGGTCGCGAATTGCATAAACTAGGCAACAGCCCAAGCCGAGGTGTGCCGTGCACCCTTGAGCTAGTTGTCAAAATTAAATCGGCTGAGTGCCTTACTAGTCCGGTGAAGGTTAATGTCTTACTAGGCCAATAGCGTAGTCAGTTCGAAAATAAAGCGTGTTAGCGTTAGCCCAAAGTAACTATTCTACGCGGACGAAGTCGCGGGCAAAAGATAATATATAAAACACGCACATAACGCGAAAACTACTGTATAGATTTTGATCAGATTTAGTTTTACTTCCCAGTCTGTTAGTGGTATCCGCCGCAAAATACGAACCCGTACCAAACGCTGCGCATTGTAAAAGACGTCCGCGACATATTTTACCGACCCTCCCGATGAAATAACGGCAGTGAACGATCAGTACCAGCCTGTCTCTCCAAACAGAGTGTGCTCACGTCCACGCCCGCGTAACCACAGATCACGTCGCCGTAGTCTGGGGGTAAATTTCGCTCCCGCACACCAGACTAGACCCCCCTCGGCAGCAGCTCGAGCCTAGGTCCGTTCCCTCGGCGTGGAACCCTTGAGTACGCTGCTTGCGCGATACAGTGGCACAAAATTTTACATCACTGCGACAACATTACACATATCACCTCCACACACGTGCACGCATACACGCTTACACATGCAAGTGGAAGGTTTTTATTTTTTTTCCCTTATCAAACTGAAATAGTTTAGAATATTATCCGATACGAAATATATATAAGAGTTTGTTGAGGTATGTATGCTTGGTACACATATATGTTTCAACAACTCATATATTTAGGGTGTAAGGGGTGTCAAATAACATCTAACACTTGAGACATCCAAGCCAACCTCACCTGCACGTGGTGCACCCTGCTGAAGAACGAACGAGGCAATGGCGATAGCGGGGTGGTAGGGTTTTACAGCCTGACTGGGTCGCAACCACCATGTATATGGCGAAAAAGCCCGTCATAGTGATTCGCTTTTGAGGGTCGCGTTTCGGGATCAGCCTGTGCGTATCCAGCTTTTCGCAGGCCGGCATGACAGCGGCGACCGGCGATGGACAGTATGTACTCGTTGGTCGCTATTGTTTTTGGATTGTACTATGCTTACCATCAGGCATAGTGCAGTCACTTTGCCGTGCTACTATAAAAAAAAAAAAAATGTATGAAGGTTAGCTGTAAGTTAACTGTTAGTATGTAAGTTAGCATATGTTGTTAGCTTAGATTAGGTTACCGCCGTAAAGAGGACCTGCGGGCGGCGGACGTGGGCACGTCCGTCACTCTTGCAGAATTTCTGCACAGGCCCGTGTGTCTGAGGCGCATTATGCCGATGCGCCTCCTACGATCGTCGGGGAGGGCAACTCTCGCCCTCTACTGAGGAATCTACGGTTTTGACGGGCCGGATGGATGAGGGGCGTCAGGGCAGAAGATAGTATATAAACCACGCACATCACGCAAAAACTACTGTATAGATTTTGATCAGATTTAGTTTTACTTCTCAGACAGTTGATCCTTATCTAAAAATTATTACATATTTACATTACGATGTCGTCGTTTAATGTATTTGAATGTCAATTTATCATTACATTACATAGTATAAAACAAAGTCCCCTACCGCGTCTGTCTGTCTGTCTGTTCGCGATAAACTCAAAAACTACCAAACGGATTTTCATGTGGTTTTCACCGGTGGATAGGGTGATTCATGAGGAACGTTTTAGTATATAATTTGTCAAGGATTTTTGCATAATCAGGGCGGGACAACGTAAAAATCAAATAAATTTTGCAACTTTTGTCAGAGCTCTTTTGCGTTCGATTTTATATGGTTTTCCTCTGTACATCAAATATATTGTTAACAAGATAACAAACAACGTACACGAATTCACTGGTATCAACAAACAAACAAATAAATACAATTACACGTTAACGGACTTTTTTCAATATTATTTTAAAATACTGTAACGGATATAAAATGCCAGCGTTTGGATAGTTAGCTACTAAGTAGGTATGTTTCGTTGGAAATGCCTGTGAATTGAATAGATGGTGTTCTTTGTTTATTTTATCTAGGAAACGGGCGGTTTCTAGAAATCGGGCGCGAAATATTTTCATTGCTTTGTTGCATCAACATTTATACGTTAGATTTTTTTTTGGCGAAGTATAAAATTATTGTTATCAAATATATACAAAAAAATGTGTGTTCAGTTATAATGCTTAAAATATTCTATGATCCTTTGATACTATGATTAAAAATAATAATACATATATACGAATTGTCGCCCAATTTTACGATGAATTTTTAGAGTAGACTAAATAAATTATCTATTAAGACGTTATTAAGCTATTCATATTACTGTTATACAAAATATAATTGTAAATAGTACGATATA
The DNA here is from genome assembly GCA_015888305.1 of Antheraea pernyi. Classification (NCBI taxonomy): domain Eukaryota; kingdom Metazoa; phylum Arthropoda; class Insecta; order Lepidoptera; family Saturniidae; genus Antheraea; species Antheraea pernyi. The sequence continues at coordinate 3,746,947 of MU158751.1, read as the reverse complement.
TCCGTTTGGAAATAAAATCAAAGTTAAAAACTGTGTTTCTAAAAGCGGCGAACCAAACAAAAATTATAGGTATCGGATATCAAACGACACCATTAATTTCAAACTGGAATTCCCTAAAACATCAGCGATATTTATCATAAAAAATTAACATTTAAATGTTTGTGTCCCTCATTGTTTTTGTGGATCCATTTCGTTGTATACTGAGGAACATAATGTTATTGTTGTTAAGCGTTGTAAATAGAAGCACATAATATATTGTTAGCAGTTATTGTATTTTGAAACGTATGGATACGGGGATAGAGTGTCTAGCTGTAGTAAGCAATCTATGATTAAGCGCTAGTTCTGAGTGTTTCAGAAACCAAAATTAAAAAAGTATAGGCGTCTGCACGGACAATTAATCATCTGCCTACCAGTGTTCCCTCCCTCCAGCAACATCAAAATTGTTATGTCCTGAGAGTATATGCATCAGTCCGAATGTGATGCTACCACCACGTATTTATACTTGCAAGCTATTATGGATCTGTCTACGGTTTCCACGCTTAAATATGGATGTTCTATATGGCCGTGGAATACCGACATGACGTGGATATAGGCTCCAATCTTCGCATATTAACTTAGTTAGTCGCAGACTTTGCTTCCAGATCCAAAATAGAGGAGCTCATCAGGTTCAGCA
>MU158751.1:3731902-3746211 GCA_015888305.1 Antheraea pernyi | reverse complement strand
TTCAGCAGCTGGTCGAGACATCTATGCGCAAGTAACTTCCTCCTTCAATCGATTCAAGTTTGAGCGCAGATGTTGAACCATATTTATTGATAATATCAATAAATGCATACTAATAAAGAAATACCTAAATTATGATTACGAAAAGTAACAATTAAGATAAATTAAATCGTTACAGCTAAGATGTTGTAGAACCAAAGTTCTTTAAACTTGCATCTTAAGTGCTTATCCTCGTAACATGAAACTGCTCTCTTTTGAAAGATTGTATGTAACATTTAATAAAACATTGTTTTAACTTGATGGTAATAAAAAGTTGCTTGCTTTATATATAATTATTATTCAAATGATTCATAATTACTTTCGTGCTATGACGAAACATGACTTTTACATATTGAAATTTTATTTCGCCTCTTCACACCGTCACTCTAATATTGAATAGATTTATGTTAGTTTTGCACGCAAAAATTAACTAACAGATTTTAATGTAACTTTACAATAATATAGCTGTTCACTTTACAACATTATGACACACATCTTATAAATATATTGTTAGGGATTAGACTTGATAAATTGGTTAAAACATAACAGTAAGTCTTGCCATCTGAATTGCGTAGTCCGGTGAAGCTGTAAAGACCCTGTCGGGTTAAAAAACATCTGAATGTTATCTCGGCATGAATTACATAAACTCAAATGTTTTATATGAAAATAATGTAAGGTGTCATCTATACTTCTATACTAATATTACAAAGAGGTAAAATTTGTGACGTTGTGAGTTTGTCAGTTTATGACGTTATGGCGTTGTAAGGGGTAGTAACCTCAGGAACTACTGGTCAGATTTGAATAATTCTTTTAGTGCTATATAGCTCATTCATCGATAATGGTTATAGGCTATATATCATCACGCTAAGACCGATAGGAGTGGAGCAACAATGAAAAATGTTTTAAAATCGGGGTATTTTTCCTTTTGAGAGCTTCCGCTGCGTCTTAGCCCAAAATAACTATTCCACGCGTGCGAAGTCGCGGGCAGAAGCTATTAACTAATTATATTATCTATAATCTAAACTAATATTATATAAAGAGGTAAAGTTTGTGAGGTTGTAGGGTGTAATATCTGGGGAGTCGGAGAAAAATGGTAGAACGAAAACGTTTCTTACGAGCGATGCCTTAATTATGAGATATATATGATTGAGTTCTAGAGAAAAGTTGTAGCTTGATAATGCCTATTACCGCACAACGAAGTTGACACGGGTCGGCTAGTAATTGATAATGTAGTGTTTTATATACAAATGTAAACAATGTCTCGGGGCGCTGCTAGTAATAAATAAGTGTATACTAATCTTCAATACTGCAAGCAATTATTCGCAACCAAAAAACTTGTGATTACAAAACCGTATACAAGATATTTTCCATTATTCATTGTACCATTCATTCTAATATCACTTTAAGCCTGTAATATGTGATGCAATGCAAAGTATGACACTCTTCCTAAGTTGATTTATCGCCATCCTACGAGATGTAAAGTCATAAACTGTCTTTTCTCGCTTCACTTCATACAATATAGAGTATAAACGTTCACTTTGCGTTCACATCCGTCGTTTATTTATGTATGACATATTTTGCTTCAGAACTGGGCTAATATGAAGCGAGCTTGCTCTATAAGATAAAATGTTGGTAAAGGAGATTACAGGGACTTTACTGTGTTTGTATGTGAGCTATTATATAATTTATAATGCATTTATTATTTGTATTGTATTCATTAGATACTCTACATTATTAAAACTATTTCGGTTGATTATATAAAAGCTGAATTATAATTAACACGTTGAATACAGCATATGTTTAATAAGCACTATATAAATATAAGGTAAATCAATATAATTGTATGATTTTTCCCCGTTTCATTATCCTAGTGACTGCAGTCACGATTATTAAAAGTTTTAGTATTTTTTGTATGTGTTCGTTTCTTCATTACATAGTATAAAATAAAGTCCCTTACCGTGTCTGTCTGTCTATCTGTTCGCGATAAACTCAAAAACGACTGAACGGATTTTGCGGTTTTCTACCAGTGGATAAAGTGATTCATGAGGAACGTTTTGGTATATAATTTGTCAATGATTTTATTTTATCAGGGCGGGAGAACGTCTGCCGGGCCTGCTAGTTAATTTATATTCAAATGAAATAAACATTCTGCATAATATTTTATTATACCTTTGTTTAAACGGTATTACAAATAGTTAATATTTTATTCTATTTATTAAAAAAAATATAAAAATATTATTATACAAGTTTCTGCCCGCGACTTCGTCCCCGTGAAATACTTACTTTAGGCTAACGTTAACTTTAACTCGCGACTTCGCTTACATAGACAGTGAAAATATTTTTAAATAATAGGGGTATGTTAATCCTAATTTTGAAACATTCTTCATTGATGATCTGCTACTATTGGTCTTAGCGTGACGATACATAGCCTTATAGTCTTCCTATATCGGTAAATGAGCTACCTAACTCTGAAAAAAAAAACAAATCGGACCGGTTGTGTCTGATATTAACACGTTTAAGCAAACAAACTCTTCAGCTTTATAATATTAGTATAGATAGTATAGATAATCTATATCGGTGAAGCTCTTAAGACCTTGCTAGGTTAATAGCGTAGTCAGTTCGAAAAAAAAAAAAATTAATTACTTGTTAAGACTCATGCAAATTCATAGTGATCTGTTAAATATTAATATACAATGTAATAAATACCTACACCCTCTAATATAAACACTTGTTTGTATAGATGTATATGTATGTTTAATAATAAAATGTATTCGATGAATTTCCAAAATATTTCTTAAAAATATTCCTTATTTATTGTAGTTGTGCCATGGGCTTATAATATACACAAATAAAAAAAAATCCCGCATGTGAAAGAGCAGCGGTTACCAGTCAGCAATAAATATATGTTCTTATTAGTAGAATTATGTAAGTAGATTGTGTTAGTATAGAAGTGAACATATCAATCAGGGTGCAAACTAATGCTATGTGCACGATACTCACCGACGTTGGCGTAGTAATCGTGAAGCGTATACAATGGATAATCACCTAATTTGAACAGGTATGCAGACATCAAGACCGCGTCGTGCCTCGGGTCCATGTGTCCTGCGTGATGGACCGTGGGCCTCATCAGCGTTGATATAGAAAAGTCCGTGGTACTATGTCCGGGATCACACCACCCGTTCGCACTGCACAATTTGCACTCTTCTTTCATCATCCCACTAATACTAATATAAATAGTCTATATCCGTTTTTTTTTGTACTCGGTTTGTACTGGGCACTAGTAAAAATCACATATAAAAATATCCGTGAGCTGGCTAGCACATCACAGAAGTTATCACAGCAGTGTTCGGCGGCGGCGCGGCGTTTGTTATCCGTATTTGGGCTATGACGACAAAGTCGTTCACGTTTCAAGCCCAGTCGTGTCCGTCACACTCAGCACTGGTTATATGAAAATCAAAGAAAGTTTGTAATCACTTTGATCATCCGAAATTATAAATTATAACGAAGTAACAAAACGATACGTTGTTTACCATTTGCTAGTCAACGTAATATCATGTAAAATTGCATCATAAAAATCATCTTGTTTCTCTAAAAACTATAAATATTAAGATTAATATTATAATCATAAGTTATTTAAATCTAATAACGAAATCAAACAGATGAGTCTTCTAAAAAAAATGAATTCAACTGAACTGAGAATTTAAAAATAAACGAGGACTCCGACATGATTGTAGTGTTTTTTTAACAGTGCAAATGTATATAGTTTATACTACATATACATTTTACAGAAAATTTTTGGGAAGTTTGTTTAACAAGAATTACTGGTGATTATGCAGAATGGTAAACAAATGAACGCGGTTTGGTATAGGCGAGCGCTGCATTGCGGCTGTATTGTGGGTCAGAGGTGCATTGCCGTCAGAGAATTTCAGTCGGGGAAGAAACCCTATTGTATTCCGAGCTTTCATTTAATCAAACCAATGTATATATGTTAATTTCTGTACAATAACTACAACTATCATTGTTGTTTCATTCCGATAACATTATTACATCATCACTATCTATCTAGCTTCACATAAATCCAAAATAGACGAAGGTGTTTATACGGAATACTTTTATTATATATTTTTACTTATGTAGATTTAACGTTATTGATTGTATAAAGTTATGTACATTAAATGTCAATGTTTACGAAAAATCATAACTTATATTACGCCGTAAGTTTATCAGTTTAATAAGACCGATATAAATTCATATAATCATTGTAATTAATCTTGGTATAGAGGACTAGATAAGTCCGCCTGCCTCTTAAAAGTAAATTCTAATTTTGCAGCGATGATTCACAATTGTTTGTTTACGTTATGAAAGGAACGGCTCAATTTATAAGTGTTTCTAATTCTAAGAATTATCTTGTTCTCTCTAATATTTCAACGGTTATATTTCATTTGTTTTGTATTTTTCGTTACCCGTTTGCCTACGTGTCCGGAATGGCGTCGCAATGTGCACGCGGCCTTGAATTCACCAGTAAACAGATGTCACGTGTACGCTACGTACGAATTAAAAATCGGTACTCTTGATATTTTTTCCTCCGTATCTATTTTACTTTTTTTTAATCACTCTGATCTTATACAAACATACATGTTTTCAGAAACAAGTTTTTTATAAATATCAAGAACTAATAATACTATAATAGTTTATATGAAATTTGTGTTTTTATTAAGTATATGCGACTATTATATTGTAATATATATTTAAAAAATCATCTTTCATATCACAAATAATATAGTAAACCGTAAATCTATATTCCTTCCTTCAATAAAACGTTCTGGTTCAATATATTTTAACTTCGGGAGACACAAATCTTATAAAAAAAGGTCTTAATAATAGGTGTAGTCGCACGTGCGATCGCGGGGTAAGCAGCTGCCGTGACAGATGTTGTCGACGGAAGGTAGAGGTAGCCCCCCGTGAATGTATTTCTCGTCCCTTTGTTACCTGCCTCACTTGACACACAACCATAATCAACTCAGTACATCAGTTTTAAATTGATATATATACAGAGAGAAACCTTAGGTATCTACTAATGTCATAATTGTAGTACCGAAAACTCATTAAACGAAATCGCAAGAAGAATCAATTTTAAAGTAAGAAATATTTGGCCAAATTAAACATAAAATTGAAGCGTATGTTCTCTGTTTAGTTTTGGACTTATCAGAGTATTACCTAGGGTACAACTCATTAGGTTTAAGCGATCTATAGAAGTTAAGCGGTAATGATAAAAATTAACATTGGTAACTTAAAATCGCTGAAATTATTACAGGGAGTAATAATTAATAACAAAATAACAGTAAAAAGATTAAAGACAACATACAACAAGTTAAATCTCTAAAGTTGTATATTACTGGAATAGATAACTCAAAACAAATTCATTCAGAAACGTGGCGGGCTCGAACTAAACCACGTACCTAATTTCATGGCTTGAATATTATTAGCAAAAGGCGACAACTCTGTAAATATTTAGCAATGGTTTCTGGCTATCACCCAATAAGTCTACAATTCGATGCCATTTAAATAAACTTTAAATATCACTTACGACTTGTTTTAATAATGAATTACTAATTAAAGTAATGTAACGTATACAGTTCTTATTGAACGTTTTTTTAATTGTAAAAGTATTTATAATAATTCTTTTGGCAAACATTGTTGGCGTTAATCCAGGGATATCAACTAATGTCTAAGGGAGTTTACTAGAGAACTTTTAATAGAACAATTAACTTTATTTAGTAAAACAATTTATTTTTCTTCTGACTTTACTGAACTCCGTTATTGTTGTTATATTATTTATGTATTGTATTTATTGAAACATAAATAAGCGGCAAATGTATTGTGCGAACGAGATATCCCAATATGAACTAATAACTCTTTAGTCAAGATATTAAACTATAACAAATCTATACATATAATAAAAATGTTAATCTAACGTGTCTATACTTTTTAGAATTTTGTGAAAAAAGTTTTTGCAGGTGTCTAGGAATAAGCGATAAGATACATTTCAATCATTTTTTTAAATGTCTACATATCTGTCAAATCATAAAGCATATCCTCAAGTACCATTTAGTCATGGTTTTATTAAAATCGATTCACTCTATCAAAAGTTATTGTAATTTTAATGACAACGCGACTTAAGTACGAGAGAAAAATAAATAGTAATTGGACTTGATACATTCAGATGACTTTATTAGTCACTATTTTGTAGATCAGGTTCCACGAGGACGAGGAGTACATAATAATTCGAATCCACGTGCATTTATTTACTTTAATAATTTTTGTTTTATGATTCACGTATCACTACTTGTAATGACATTGAAGGAAAAATTTGTGAGAGTTCGCTTATCAGAAATAAATTATCAGTATATCGATTACCATATCGCGACAGCGCGATAATCTAGTACAAACACTTTCATATAGCCTTGATTTACATTTAAACGTTACACTGTTATAATTATACCATTAAAACATTTTATATGAGCACGACCCGGATCTGGTTTTACACTTCTGTTTATTTGTTACTCTAAGATAATTATTATCTATACATTAATACGTGAAGCCTAAACTTTGTATCCCTTTTTAACGGAATTGGGCGAACGGATGAACGTGAAATTTGACATAGTTAAAATTTATATGGAGGAGAAGTGCAGACAGCTATTTATTTTATATAAAATGCATTAGAAGTACATTAAATTAATTAAAATATGCATTACTCACACTACTGCTTCAATTTTACACAACATATACACACATGTAAATAAAAAAGACATTTTGACATCTGTCAATAAAGGACTTGTGAAGAAAAAGTTGTGAAGGAGGTTGCTATGCTCGACCGTATGTATTATTTTACTCTTACGTTCCAATTACCCTTTTTCATTCTACATTCAACAATGATATTATAACATACATTATTATTATAATAACTGAGTAACCATGATAAAAACCTTTGATTAAAGAAGTAAGTTGACAAAAGAACCCTAATAAAGTTCAAACTTTAAAAAATCAATGAATTATGGTCGAATATCGACCACTAGGCGCCCACTAGTACAGTATTATAAGGTCTCGTGATTATCGCGTACCTATTTTTCAATTGTGAATCTTCATTAACATGACAGTTCATGTTAATTAGTTTCTATACTTATATAAACTCAGTTTGATTCCTAATTATGTATTTATTTTCAAAGAAGTAAATTGCAACATATTAAACAGTTCTTAAATGAATTTGAAAGATATAATAATGTAGAGCAAGTGCAACGTAGCTATTCAAACTATATACTATTTTGTTATATTTAGTTTTCATTAAAAAAAGTAATACTTTTCTAACTTTATCGTGTAACGAAGAAACGTTTAAAAGACGATTTCATTGCAGTAATTGTCGTTGTATATAAATAAGGTCTTAAATAACGTTCAATTACTTATAAGCAGGGCTTTTTTTCTAGGGGCACGCGGGGCACACAGTGCACTTAAAGGGAAATTCGAAAATATCGAATAATTGCTATAAATTGGTTTTCGTTTTGAAAATTTCAGAACAGTATCTTACTATTATATGCTTCAAGTACCCCAAAATAACAAAATTATCGAACTACCAACGATTTGTTGACGTCAGTTTCGTTTAATACTGGAGGTAACGAAAGCACGTTGTACGGTTACACAAGAATCACAAACCGCTTACATAATACGGTTTGCGTAAACAGCACTTAGGCTCTGAGCTCGATCGTAAGTTAGCTTTAAGTTCATATGTGCTTTGTCGTGCGAAACAACAATTTCATTATATCGATATTACATAATCGTTAATGTTATTAATGGATCCTGCGAAAGTATTTAATATTTTATTTATAGATCTTTTCAAACTGGTCGTTCAATTACTTATGCAATTAGTGCCCACAATACGATGGCAGAACTCTATTGCGTGATAATAAACACATTTATCATTAAAATATCCATTATTCTTTGCCAGTTAACGAGCTATCGTAAGGTTAAAGCAAACTAAATCAAGGCATAGGTTAATGGGAGAATAAGAAAGCCATTCGTGACGGCCCACATACGTGAGGTAGAAAGGAGATTATGAAAAACTCTCTCGAATCTGTCCGAACAACGGACCGTGACAGTAAGGCTAAATTCATGATTTTATTTTATAAAAAATAGACGATACCGTCCAGTAATTCAAAGATTAATCTAATTATTTAACACTAACTTCGGCTCGCGACTTCGACTTTGGGCTAACTAACACGCAGCGGGAGCTCTCAAAAGGGAAAAAAAACGATTTTGAAAATTTTTCATTGGTGCTCCGCCCCTATTGGTCTTAGCCTGATGATATATAACCTACCGCCTTCCTCGATAAATGAGCTATCTAACACTTAAATATTATTTTAAATCGGACCGGTAAGTTGTTCCCGAGATAAGCGCGCCAAACAAACAAAAAAAAAAAACAATTGAATTGATCTAAAACGTTCATAAATGAAAATATAAAGTAGATATTGTTTCTATGAGCGATTTATCTGTGTAACTGATACTTATTGCGGATAGGTGATTGTTCAATTTTGCAAGAGTTATATACAGGAGGGCCGGAGGGCGCGGGCGGGAGAAAGTAAAGCCTTTCACTCGAGCTATTGCCAATGCTCGGCGCATTAGCGTTCATTTAAACAAATCATTAACGATTACGGTGACGAGAATAATTAATTTTAAGTAAAAACATTAACATTTCTTCTTATTGTTAATTCTATACAAAAACCTGATTTATGCGCATTTTCCTAAGTATTACGTACATATAATGTAAATCTTATCACATGATCTAATCAATGAAAACCTTGACGCAAATTGTTGATAAAATACATATCTATTGTATAACATATAAAGGTGATATACTTTCTCTTTAATATAAAAACTTACGTTATTTTCAATTGTGATCTTCTATTCTTACCCCCGTATTTGGGTTCTAAATCTAAGGTTATAACGCCATTATTGGTGATAGGAGTTTCCGAGAGGTGTACTTCATATATAACTTCATTCTATACTACGACAGTACGTTACAGGTATGTTTACCTTACGTACTCGTAGGTATATTTATATTTATAAATTTGTAGTTACGTCAATACTTCAATATTATTACATAGTATAAAACAAAGTCCCCTACCGCGTCTGTCTGTCTGTCTGTTCGCGATAAACTCAAAAACTACAGCACGGATTTTCATGCGGTTTTCACCGGTTGATAGAGTGATTGATGAGGAACGTTTTAGTATATAATTTGTCAAGGATTTTTTCATAATCGGGGCGGGACAACGTCTGCTTGGCCCGCTAGTTTATTATAAATTTCACGAATATGAATTTACAAAAATATTGTGTCTGGATTTAGCCCAAAAATTGTTTGACCAATTTCCATAAAATGTTGTATATGGAAATGTTATATTATTTATCAATATATATTGGTTACTAGAATTGTCAAAAAATCATTTTGGAAATCGTAAACTGTATTTATTTTTCTATTTTTAACGGATCGTGATGACAATTTGTATGCGAGAAGTAGGTTCCATTAAAATAAAGTTACGGTATAAAATTAATCAATATATTTAATTTTTAAACGATATTAACTTTTAATTTTGATGAAATCTTCTACAAAAGAAGTATAAGTAAGTACCTTTGAAATTGATAGGCTATAAAAAATATATAACGCATTTACATTTCATATGAAAAGCGAAAATTTAAAAAGGTATCTATGTAGTTCCAACTGTTCTAAATAATATTTTCTATGCGAAATCTTTTCGTCATTCCGAAACATACAGACTATGAAAAATTATAGATAATTTACTAGATACTTTTTACTAGATAGATACTACATTACTAGACAAATACTTTCAACAGATTTTCATGAAATGTTGTTAAAATGTTGTTAAATAACCATCATAATAAAAAAAAAAATCTCAACCGACTTTTTTTGGAATTTTATGCAAGGGGAGTAAGTATGTCATTCCAAAATTGATAGCGTGTAAAAAAACCCGTAATAGTTTTAAAAATCATGAAATACATGCATATTATAACAATATGAGGAAACAAGACGAAAATAATTACTGCTGGAAAAAGCGAGCGGAACCGCAGGTGGATGTAATAATTAACAAAATTGATAATCTTTGGCAGGTTGTGGTGGCATATAGCATATAGAAAACACTTTGGAGAAGATTAAGTCGTAAATATTAATAAGTTTTAAATTTATAAGGACTATAACAAACTTTTATAGTAACAGTATCACCTATTAGAACAAATTTAATAAGGAATGTCGCGACCGCATTAATCAGTTACTGACATTAACAAACTAAACTCCTTGGATTTTTGAAAACAAAATAATATAACCTAATTCATTCAAGTGTGAAGAGATGTATATTATATATTATTTCATTTCTTTGTTCTTTAATCGTTTGATTGCGAAATTCAATCTTGAAACGTACTAAGTAGAGAGAGTATCAATCTCGATTCGAAGTTTTCTATGACAATTAATTCCCAAAGTATTTCAGGTGTTAAAGGAAGACAAAGTGTTTCTTAAATTCGAGAGAAAAAATATTCATAAGTATCAATAAATTTTCGGGAATGTATTGTAAATTACTATTTTTAAACGCTGTCTAAAACATAAGATTTCAACTATTTTGCTAAATTCTAAGTATTTATAGAATAAGAACCCAATTTAAACGATTAATTCACTTTACCGCATTTAACGAAAATCAGTTCAAAATGTAACAATATAATTTTAAGTAACAAATTGAATATGTAATTTTAATGGTGGTAGAGCCAACTAAACTGAAACTATTACTGGTTTCAGCATGAATGGGTCGGCTCGTCCGGGGTACTACCACCCTCTCATAGAAAACCGAGATGAAGTAACAGTGCTTGCATTGTTGCGTTTCGTTCGGTCAGTGAGAGCGCCGGAGGCTCACCTCCCCTCCCCTCTCCTCGCTCCTCTTCCACTTCATTCCCTAACTCTTCCCCCAAAGGGTGGAAACGCACTTGCGACTCCTCTGGTGTTGTTAGAGTCCATGGACGGTGGTGATCACTTAACATCAGGTGACCCACCTGTTCGTTTGCCACCTATTACATAAAAAAAAAATGTAAAACAACATGCAAATTGATTTAAATTCTGCTAGAGTTTCCGCGAATTGAAAAAAACGACAACAGAAAATGGAAAACGTATTTTGTAAGGATCTTAAATGTCACTTACCTACTGTAAAGAGGTTGGTTTTTTATTATGGTCGAACATTTAAAGGTTTATAGATTTTAGGAATAACGTGCTTGTTTATGAAGTTATTTGCATAAGAATTGACAATTCTGAACGACAAACTATCACGAGATTCGGTCTTTATCTCTACGTAATTAGTAAGGTGATTAGTTTATTTGCAATTTCATTATTTCCTCTTGGAATATAGTACATATAGTTCTTTATAGGTATATTTTTTTTGTAAAGAGTATTTAAAAAACAAGGTAACTTTTTTGTATACTTTGTCATAATCATTCCGCAATATTACCAAACTGCATTACATTAGTATTATATATTGCGTGTTAATTTATAATAATTTTCTTAAATTACTTATTATTTAGAAACAATTTTCTTCTGATTAATTGTTGTTTGTTTTTAAAAGCAAGTAAGATTAAATATTATATCGTAAATGTAATAAATAGCTTGTAATATAAATATATTGTAAATTGTAATCACAATATTACAACTTTTTCTGTCGTTAATATTAAGTAAATTGTTCCAATAAAAATATATTTTGACGTAATCTCTTCTTTTTTAAGGTTGCAGTGTATTTTATGGTTAATTTAACCCTTAAAGACTCCGGGTTGCATTTCCGCAACATACCGAAAATTCAAAAGGTAAAATAGATACCGTTACGTTTGTTCGAATGTAACCTACCATAGATTTATAGATCATTTTATGAAGTTTTGACAGAGAACGCGACGATTCGTTTTTAAATTTCTAACCTTTACAAGTTTAAGTTTAAGTTGCTAAATCGCAGGAAAAAGTAAAAAAAGCAAGATAATTATCATGTTACAATATTGTTTATTTTAGATTACAGATTGTGTTAAATACTTTAAAAGTTGAACCCATTTTGTGTATAAGCAGTTCTATGAGTAAATGTTTATTTATACATGTAGTTAAAAATAAAATAATATTATCTGATGAAGTCATAAAAACTTTCAAGTTAAACTTCACCCTATCTGGATTCGATTAATGCCATGAACTGATTTATTTAGTGGATCATTTTTTTATTAATGTGACCTACTTTTAAACACTATACCTTAAATTGCACTTAAGAGGAAAATAATTTTTTCTAGACAAATATTGTTGGAATGTGAAAAACACACTGGATTTTATGGTGGGAAATAATTAAAAAACCGTAGTTGCTAGGTTTTATGTAATAATATACATTGTAGCTAATATTTTTCGATAAATCAGGTTTGGTAACAACCAAATCACAAGATAATTCTATGATAGTTCATTCGTATTAATATTCAGTTTGTATTAAGTTAATACTCGTAGTTATATCTATTAAGTTTATTTGCAAATTGTAGTATATTGTGTTAGAATTTGGCGGCAACCAAATAGCTCTGTAACAAATAGTGTCTAACTAGGGCAGTAGCACGATAGCATTGGCAACATTGACAAGCTCGGTCTACAGTTCAGATTCCATGGGATTGCTAGATTATAAACATTTCTAACAATACTTTTCGGATTAAGTTTCAAGTCAGTAATTTTTGTTTACTATTTCCTAAATTAATATATTTTGTTTGTTTACCACAGAGATAAGATTTAATTGATTCACTTAAAAATTATATTTATTGAGTACGATTTTCTTACTTTATACAATCAAACTTAGAAGCTCAGGCTGCTACTGCGAAATATAACTAAGGCTCGATTGCGGCGCAGAATTGTGTGCAATGTTCGGCACATTGCATATAAATGAATATTTAATCGGTTATTGACATTCTTTGGGAATGGTAATGTGATACCGGCAAGCGAGCGTTTACGTCGCCAGACTGCTTATTTGACAGTTTGAATTTCGGGCGCAATTGCGATCATAGTCGCGTGAAAAAGCCGGCCGGTACGGCGCGTCGTCACCACCTCCCAGCACTCTAGTACTATGTAGATTCGGTAGATTCAGCGACCTCGCCAACCGGACAGAACCCGTTTCGCACAATACTACAATTTCTTCGCACGATCTGATCAACGGCACTCGCCTGACACCACACCGGTAATACGTGAGACATTAGTGACATTTACAATTATTGGAAGTTCAGTTGCATCTGTTGTTCCGCACAATTAAATACATTCACAGGTTTGGCACAACACGACAGTAGGCACGGAATATATCGCTGAATTCAGGTTATGTCGCGAACGGAAGCGCCGCACAGATACTGCGTCGTGTTTACAGTTGGCGCGATGCTTTCGTGTAGCGGAAACACGAGACAACCACTCGCCTCCGTGGTTGACAGTCGACTGGCGAGCGAGGCGGCGCGGCGCGATTCATACGAAAGAAAGCTGTGTCGCGGTGTGTGGTGGGACGAGGCGAGTCAGGCGGAGCGAGCGCAGGGCAGGGGAGCGGCACACCTGCGGGCGGCGGGAGCGCCTCTTGCCGCTGGCGACGCGGTGAAGCTTCTCGCTGGTACGCAATAAACGCTCGATAAACTTTCTCATTAGGCGCGCCTAACCGTGTGACCGTAAGCTCGTTTCTGCTTGTACATTAAATGCAATTCAATATAACATGTAGACAATCCACACTAGAGCATGGTGCACATTTTTGTATGTTGCGCACACTTCACGAGTGTAATTGCGCACACGCAGATGCCATTCAAATTCGAGTATATGGTAAAATATTAAATTGTAGGCAATCTATTGATATAATAGGATGCCTCCACAGATTTTAGAAAAGGTTTTTGGCCATTAAAATATATGTGCCTTATTAACTTACAGCTAATATGTCGATTCGTTATGATAAAAGTTAATTGGGAATTTCTTTTACAGTATTCTGTGTTGATTAAAAATTACATTAAAACTAATAATTAAAGTTAGTTTTCAATTATACTCTTTTTTCAGATCATTTAATTGGCATGGGGTCTATGTGGACATGTTGAGAAATGTAATCGTTAATCAGTGCTGAGTCTCTTTATTTACACGATTACCATTTAATATTCCATAAATATGAAGAAAATAAACTAGATTGGAATTTGTAGATTGCACAAATATATAT
>MU158751.1:3591707-3731765 GCA_015888305.1 Antheraea pernyi | reverse complement strand
TATATATATATATACCGATGAATGGAACGGAAACATTTAGTTATGTATAATTCTAGTGTATATAATAATTATAGAAATTATTATTGATCGTATATTAATGAATTGAAGAATAATCAACGAACCCAATATAATTCATTATCAGACATTATTGTTAATATTTAAAAAAATTATACCATTTGATAACGTGTATGAAAACCAATTTCGAACTCATCTCTGAGATAAATTGCAAACATCGGCCGACCTGTTGGCAAAGTGTCAACAAAGTTAAGACGTATTTCATGTTTTGATAATCACATTGCATATAATCTAATCTGTAGAGCTCGTAACTCAGTGTTGTCGTATTTGCTTCCCTATTTGCAACTTATTTATGGCAAGAACCTAAGTTAAAACTTAATTACTAACCACAAACGATCTTTAACTATGTAACAAAAAAGTAGTATGGAGTAATAATTTGATATTAAATACAAATTAACGGAACATCGTTATGAAACTACAGCGTGGTGGTTGGGTTTTTTCTAAGTCCACCTGGCTAGCTACCAACCTGAAGTTGAAAATCCATCGCCAAGCACCTGTGGGTGTTGCCCGGCAGAGGCACGAGAGCCCGTCCCCTCTTAAGGACGCTCTCTCAAAAAAGGTCCATTTTCAATGTTTTTCGGTAAGAATTACAACAAAACTATTGAAGTTTGGTAAACATAATGACTAACTACAGATACATTGAACCTTTAACAATGATATACAGATGATTGTTTTTTTTTTAAATGAATAGGTTTTAATTTAAAAAATTCAATTCTCCGTAGTCCCCTCGCGCAAAACAACCTGTTTTTCGTTATGAAAATCTCAGTAAATTTCCGTATTTTTTTATTTAATAAAAACCTGTTTATGCTACATATAGTTAAATTATTTAGTTGTATACAAACTTTCTCAATTTTATGGCAGTTACGTAGACCTTAACTTCTATGTAATAAGGTCCAATTTATTTCTTTATTTTGAGTTGATGTAAACAAAAGTATGGAAGAAGGATTCACGTCGCGCCAGACCGCGCTCAGGCACCGTAGCGAGTGGATGTATATGTCGCTTTGCACTCAATTAGAAAAAAAACATCGGTGTAGAAATACGTATACACTTCACAGAACGTTTTGATAATTTTGAAAAACTAACCAATTTTTTATTGTGGTTTATATTTCTAGTAGTAAGAAACACTGTAATTAGGTTGAAACAAAAATTCTAAGTTTCATTTTTATTACGTTAATTTTTTTTACGTTTTGACTGTAGATGGATCTGAGGTACTGTTATGGAACTTGTTGACGGGCAGAAATATATATGTCGTTCTTGAAGTCCTATTGTTAGTAGTGACGAGAGCTTACCACAGGACTTAACAAAATGATCTGGTGAGGACCTACTTCAAAAACTGTTATGGAACTCCTTGATAGGTAGAGGCCGATATATCTTGTTTGTATTCCTTTCGTTAAGTATTAACAAAATGACCTCATAATGGACTTTCAGAAGCGGCTAGAAAGTTCCTTCATGGGTAGTAATAGATATGTCGTATTCGCATTCTATTTATAATATTTTATTATGTATTCAGAATATATACAATAATATCATAAACACGCTGCAGCATTTACAACAAATGTAATATTTCAAAAGAATCGAGTATGCTTATTGTTTATCAGAACATGGTCTCTCAAGTCTTGTTTATAATGAAACGAATTATTTGGTGAAAAGTCTATCAAAGCTAGAAATGCAAAGTTTGTCGGTGGAATTAGGGTTCGTTTTACACAAAGACTGCATATGCTGCCCCGTTGTGCTACAGCTATTACAACTTTTCAGGTGTTACAATTCAGGTGTTGTATATGTTGTTCACAAAATTATTTATGATATAGAAGCAAACAAAAATTTAAAAATTCTCCTATCTATATCTCTAAGCGCATACTCAATGTTTGTAGCTAATATCTATATGTACTAAAATTCAGTTATCACGACAAATATACGCATCTAGCCCATGAGAAATGAAACTTTCATCCGATATTGTGAGACTAAACCCAAACCTGATGTTTGTAGCTACTATGAATACTAAAGTTCAGTTATACATGATACAGCTACTCATCTGATCCATAAAATGAAACGTTGATCTGACTCTATGTGAATAGACCTCTGATTGCAAAGTTAATGTTTCTAGCGATTATCAGTACTAAAATTCTGTTATCATGATACAGCTACTCACTTGTTCTATGAGAAATGATACTCTCATCTGATACGACAAGACTCAACCTCAGAGCCCAACTGTTTCTAGCTATTATCAATATTAAAATTCTTTTATCACGAAATAGCTCCCATTTGGTCCTTAAGATATGAAACATTTAGCTGACACTATCACACTAAGCCTTTGAGTGCAAGCCTGATGTTTCTAACTATTATCTGTACTAAGATTCAGTTATCAAAAATACTGTCATCATCAAACTTTAAGAAATTGAAACCTTATTCCTACACTGGGAGACTAAACACGAACTTGATGTTTCTAGCTATTATCTAGATTATGATCCAGTTATCACAATACTACTCCTCATGAGAATGTTGAGAAATTATACCTTGATCGGGCACTAGGTGTCTAAATATTTAAGCACAAATGCGATTTTTGTGTCTATTACGTATACATATTTAAGTTTAGTTATACTGTTGATGACCCTGATTAACTAATTTATTTTGGTACTATAGTATCTAATATAACAAAAAGTAGAACATCAATAATAAGAAAATATTGTAATATTTTTTATAAAAGTATCAAAGTCGTTTAAAGTGCGCTATAATCCCCCGGTTATCAGTTGTCGTGTCTGTGTGCGTGAGCTCTACGTGTCTAGTAGGACTCGATGCCAAAATTGAACCGCGAAAAATTGAGAGCGCGTCCTTAAGTTCAACTTGTTGTCCATCTTAGACCGTATCGACATTTAACCTCAGTTGAGATAGTGGTCCAGCGCTATGTGCAAAAAAAAAACTAGTTCACATATTATTTGTGTTTCTTTAGAGACATCCAGTAAATATGAAATCTTTCTAAATAATGTTTCAAATAGTTCTCGTAGCGAGGAAATATATTTTAAGCAGTTAAATCAGCAAAATACGTTAGCAAAATAAATAAAAAATTATAGTTCATAATTTTACTGTAATACCATTTAAATTATTTCGGCATTAAATTCATAAAAATAATAAAATTACTGTAGGGAATCGTCTCAAAATTTACACAATACATTTCGTTGTTTCGTCACTCGATACCGCGAATGTAAAGTTTTATTACATTTATCAATTAAAAAGGCACAAAAAGGAATTAATTTTTGATGCCTTATTAACTTTCATCACGTGTTAACAACAGTCTTCTGATTAAACACTTGATTATACGTAACAATAAAATCCAATTTTATACAATTGTTTTTGTTATCACGACCCGACAACGCTTTCCAAACTTAACGATCCGTGATATACACTCAAACATGATCAAAACGAGTTGTTAATCGTCGAACTGCAAAATAAACCATACAAAATTATACAGCAATTATTCTTTTTATCTTTTAATTATGTCGAAAATTATTTTCAGTTTTTATCGTTTTAGATAATTATCATACCCACAGGAACATCAAATTTGTTTAAGAATTAACAGTAAAACTTTTATTAAACGAAATATACTTTTGTATTGTTATAACGGTAGGTTTTTTTTAAATATGCTTACTCACGTCACTTTCTAAAACTTAGAATTGCTTCTGTATTTATGATTAGAATCTAGAAGAAATTATCTTTGTGTCCTTGAAGCTTGGTCCGGTCCGGTGAAGCTGTTAAGACCTTGCTTGATCAATAGCGTAGGCAGTTCAAAAAAAAATATAGCAGGGGATAGTTCACTGTGTATATAATACCGTACATACATACATATGATAGACCGTACATACGTATAATAGACTAGCTGTGTCCGCGATTTCGTCAGCGTGTTACTAAATACAGAAACAGTCTTTCGTTTACTGTGTCTTAAATATTATTTCTATATACTAATATTATAAAGAGGTATAGTTTGTGACGTTGTAGGGGGTAATATCTGGATCTGCTAAGCCGATTTTGAAAATTCTTCTACCAATAGAAAGCCGCGTTATTTGTGAGTGTCATAGGCTATATATTAACTCGAAAACGGAAAAGACTTTTTTGTGGTTGTCGGATTTGCAAAATAAGTTGGAGAAAAAACGGTCGAACGAAAACGTTTCTTACGAACGCTGCCTTTACGATGAGAGATATATGATTGAGTTCCAGAGAAAAGTTGTAGAGCTTGATGATGCCTACAGAAAAGTCAGCGACAGCATATGTCTAGCTTTTATATTTAAGTCACAAAAAGTTTTTTTTTTATAAATGTTTACCGCCCAACGAAGTGGGCACGGCTCAGCTAGTACATTATATAATAAATAACCTGTTTGTGTAAGAGATTGAAATGCATTTACTTACCTACTCTTTTCTCGCACTTAACTCGATCCGTTATTCAAATTACAATAACTTTTGATAGAGTGGACCGATTTTAATAAAACAATGAGTAAATGTTACTCGAGGGCATGCTTTATTATTTTCTTGTTATTATCGTGAACGTAGAACTTTAGCAGTGACGCGTGTCCAAGCAAACAGACATACAGACACTTCTAAAAATGTATATTATTACTTATTCCTAGACATCTGCAACAATTTTTTTCACAAAAATCTAAAAAGTACAGATACGTTATATTATATTATTAAGTTTATCACACAATAATCAATATGTGCGAGTAACCTTTTTTTCTTTCGAACTGACTACTCTATTGACCTAGCAAGGTCTTAACAGCTTCACCGACTACAATGTGTGTTTATGCGTGAGGATCGAGCTGGCGATATCTACTTAATAGTGGGGTTTCCTACCACTGCATCACGAGATTTTTTAAAGGAGAGCTAAATATTTCTCAAAACTTGCTATAAATAAAGGGTAGTTCCTATTAATTTTATAAATTCAGAATACTGGTATTCGAATTTTACATTGAACTCGCTACCGAACACTACCATTATATTAATAACTAGCAATTGCTCGCGGCTTTGCTCGCGATAATGTATACTTGTTTTTGGGTGAAAGATATTCTATGTCCTTTTCTGTACAACGTGTATACAAAATTTCATAACAATCGGCGGAGTACTTAAAGCATGACAGCGTACAAACAAATAAACTCACATTCGCACTTATAATATCAGTTTGCTGGTTAGTATTGTCATTATACGCTTTGCTAATTTAATGTAAGGTATAGGTAGGTGGTAGGTGGTAGAGCCACGCTGAAACTATTACTGGTTTCAGCATGAATGGGTCGGCTCACCCAGGGTAGTACCACCCTCTCACAGAAAACCGACGTGAAATAACAGAGTTTGCATTATTGCGTTTCGTCAGTGAGAGCGCCGGAGATCCACCTCCCCTCCCCTTTTCCCGCCTCCTCTAATACAGGTTGCGACTCCCCTGGTGTTGCAAGTGTCTGTGTACGGTGGTGATCACCTAACATCAGGTGACCCACCGGTTCATTTGCCTCCTAAAGGTACAAAGAGGGTTTGAGTTTTATACGAATTATAAATAAGCACAAGTCGAATTAGTACGGAATGAATTTGTGAAATTTACTGCAAATATCTTAATTGTCTCAATACGCAGGAATATAATTTTTATCTTTCTTCTTATCGGTCTTTTTTTGGCTCCGTTATTTACTTACAATCTTTCCT
Organism: Antheraea pernyi; assembly: GCA_015888305.1. Taxonomy (NCBI): domain Eukaryota; kingdom Metazoa; phylum Arthropoda; class Insecta; order Lepidoptera; family Saturniidae; genus Antheraea; species Antheraea pernyi. The sequence continues at coordinate 3,726,017 of MU158751.1, read as the reverse complement.
CATTAATTTAACGATCTCGAGATCAATTTTAGCCACAGTAGTAGATCGTGTAAATATAATATTAGTTATAAGTCGAACATGAATCTAGGTTACAACCGAGAGGCAGAGCCGTTAACGGGCTTTCGTTTTTTTAGCGTTATTTGTGGGCCTTTGATTTAAAGTGTGTTTAAAAAGGCAGATTTTTACATATATTACCTATTTTTTAAATTTATTTATCTTAACTATGATATTGACACCGTATAGGCGTTCACTATGAAAACTGGCAACACCCAAGTACCTTTTCATGAAGAAAATTTTATTCTCCATTTTATTCGAATCCGCATTTAAACGTATTAAATTATATCGTTCATAAAGTTAGTGTGTATTAATATCTATGTGATCAAGAAGAAAATTTACATAATTTATGAACTATTTATTACAACAACAAATAATAATTTTTTAAAACTCATCTAAAACGGAGGACGCTGAGATTTATATACGATACCCGAATTCGTCTTATATCGACATTTTGTATTTTCTTTACCTTCTCAATATACGAAAATAACCTCAAAAGATTTTGACATATAAATAAATTGTAGACTACAATGAAAGTTCTAATTATAGGCCCTTAAAGGATTAGATACGATGTCTAATGATATGTTGTCCTAGATCTGAGTGAGAAAGTTACACCAACTTCCCCTTTTTTTTTTTTTCTCGAACTGACTACGCTATTGACCCGGCAGGGTCTTCACAGCTTCACCGGACTACGCCCAAATTTACCATTTCACTTTATTGAACAACTAGTCTCTGCCCGCGACTTCGTCCCCGTAGAATATTAATAACACGCAGCGGAAGTTCTCAAGAGGAAAAGTAGTCCGGTGAAGTTGTAAAGACCTTACCATGTCAATAGCGTAGTCGAGTTCGAGGGAAAAATAATTTCAAGAGGAAAAAAAACCCGATTTTAAAAACATTCTTCATTAGTGCTCCGCTCCTATTGCTCTTAGTGTGATGATATATAGCCTTCATCGATAAATGACCTATATAACAATGAAAGAATTTTTCTAATTAGACAAGTACTTCCTTAGATTCCCCCCTAGAACGTCACCAACTCACAACTTCAGAAACTTTTCCTCTTTATACTGTACCGTGGGAAACCAACATTCCTAAAGACCACACAATCAAATTAAATAAATATTACGATCTAACTAATGAACTAAATAAAAATGGCTATGTGGTTAATTTATATGCAGTAGAAGTAGGAGCGAGAGGTATACCAGCAAAATCTCTCTATAACCTTCTGAAGGACCTTGGCCTGTCGAGAACTGCAGTAAGTTCTATTTTAGAACGAGCATCAAAGGCTGCACTAACAGGTTCCTACCAAATTTGGCTAGGCAGGGCGGCAAACTCGAGCAGTGAAGGTGAGCGATGATGCCCATCTCAAAGGGGGCCTCCTTAAACCTACACCTGGGTCGCAAGTCCTGGGATCTGCTCTGAGTTTCTACCTCGGCCACACGATGGACCTGGCACCCGCACGGTGAATCAATGGAATGCTAAGTTTTTTTTTTTTTTTTTTCTCGAACTGACTACGCTATTGACCCTGCAGGGTCTTTACAGCTTCACCGGACTACTAAGGCGAGCGCTTAAGGCACTCAGCCGATTTGGTTTTTAGGTAACATACACAAGGGCGCATGCGCACCTCGGCTTGGGATGTTACCTGGAAAAAGTCACGTCTGACCTAGCTAACTATTCTAAGCTATTCATACATATATACATTTGTGAACCATACAGTCGAAATTGCATGATTCACAAATGAATACGTGTATATCGGAATGAAACGAACTAAACTATTCGATTCAGTTCGATGAGGGAAAAAAAAAACAAAACCCTCCCACCATGTGTATATATGTGCACGTGTGTGAGAGAGATGATCTCATATGTCTGTTCAAGTGATGTAGGTGAGTCACTGTATCGCGTAAATAATATCAAGAGGGCTCCGCGCGGGGACGACCTAGGCTCGAGATATTATTGAGAACCGCGAAGTGTGCGGGAGCTAATAGGGATCGATTACAAAAGCGTGGGCGCAACACGCATTTTATAAGATTGAATTTAAATTTACTAACGGTGACGGCACCGAAGTCTAAAAATAGACATAACAAAAATTATTATTATTGTTTGACGGTTATTTTTAGGGGAAGATAGACGTAAATACGCGATTTACTCTATCTTATTTGAGTTATTTATTTTTTTAACAGCTGCGCGCGCGAGCCGTTGTAGTGTAGCCGCGATGGCTGGAAATCTATGGATTGCCGTGACGGCACCTAGTAGCGGATTACGAGAGCACTCTTCGTACGCCGAGATCTCCGAGATCTCGTGGAAAATGAGTAGTTGACCTGCGTAGTCAATACTCGATAGGGAAAAGGAGTATGCGGGGTCATCCTGTGAAGGATTAGCCGCCGGAGGTTTGGGAGTGTGCTGGGACGCGGGTTTAGGAGCCCACGGGGCCTGAGGGGCCCGGTAGGGGCGGGGGGGCGCACTAGTCGCGGGTACGGACGCTGCCGGTGCACGAGACGTGCTCGGCAGGTTCGGGAAGGCCTCTCGAGACATGAGAGGCGGAGGTCGAGGACGGGCGGGGGCAGCGGCCGTCTTAGACGGCGACGCCTGCCTGGGGTATCGAGGGCGCTTTGTGCGCGGGGCGCGGGGACATCCGCGATAATTCGCGGTATGGCCCACGCCGCGGCACAGAACACAGCTCGGAGGGTCGGAGGCGTCTTTCGTGCGAGAACACTCCCTAGTGGAGTGGTCGCCGAGGCACTTAACGCACCTGGGTTTCAGGCGACAGTTTCGTGCGGAGTGTCCGTACACCTGGCAGTTGTGACACTGCGAGGGCACAGACGTTTTGCGCGGCGGCTCGACTATGACGCTGGAGAGGCCGCAAAGGGATGTAAGATTAAAAATCGCTTTCCCCTGAGGGGTGCGGTCGAGGACAACGAGAACCATATCATATGGAGCCCTGGTGCGCGGAGAGCGCATACGATGAACCTCGCGAACAGGAATCTTCTGTTCCTTGAGGTCGTCTGAAATGTCGTCAGTCGGGAGTTCTGAGGGGACTCTACGGATCACAACCCGTAGTTTACGCTCCTCTTCGAGAGAGTGCGTGAAATAGCCCCACTGGTTGTCCCGAAGGAAACGAGTGAGGTTGCGATGGGCGGTGGACGTGGCTACCTTCACCTGAATACCTACAGCGGTATTCACGGCGGAGGTGTAAGGGATACCTGCCGTTTCCAGCAGGCTAGAAATCTCAACCCAAGACGCTTTGTCTTGGATCGTAACGGGGGGCGGTGGGCGGGGCTTCTTGCCCGAAACTGCGGAACCCGCAGCCACGGGCGAGTCGGGTCTAGAGGGCGCTGGTGTCGCCTTTGGCACTTTCGCGCCATCGACGTTTGCGATCTTTTTAGAGGGCAATTTGTCCTCCGGATCGGAATATACTGATATGGTTCATTTGATTTAAATTGTGTTTACGTATAGCTAGCTATACTAAGAGACGAACTTCTTAGCATTCCCCCAATCCCAGCCGATCGCGATAGCGATGACTCCGACTCCGATTGGGGGAATGCTAAGAAGTTCGTCTCTTAGTATAGCTAGCTATACGTAAACACAATTTAAATCAAATGAACCATATCAGTATAGTGTAATGTCGCCTTTTATAAAACGGAAAAGGGGTTTAGAAGATCGTTTCGTATTATATAAACTTAGGTAAAACACTCCAGAAATCTGATTGAATAACACAGAAACTTCTTGAACTACCGGCGGGGTATGCAAACGAATACATACATATTTTAAGTCAAGCGGAATGTAACTGCAAGGCGACTCTCGGAAACTGGGTCGTGATTCATATTATCACTTTATATCGAATGTGTCATGTTAATTATATTACTGCTAAAGGATCCTCGTGATTTCAATTCAATCATACTTGTAGACTTCGTATATAAATTATTAAATATTCGTTCGTCCATTTTTACAATTACATATTTAACTAACTCACACCCCCTTGGTTGGATTTTAAAAAAATGCTACAGGATTTGACCAGAATCCAAAAAATAAATACCCTCACACTTGTAGACTTCGTATATAAATTATTAAATATTCGTTCGTCCATTTTTACAATTACATATTTAACTAACTCACACCCCCTTGGTTGGATTAAAAAAAATGCTACAGGATTTGACCCGAATCCAAAAAATAAATACCCTAAACCCACTAACGAAAGATCCTGTACCGAATGGTCATATTCCTTTACCGATAACTTCAGTAGTTTTGACGTAACTGAGACTCAAAGGAACTGTATTTTCGTTATATATACACAGACATAAGAAATAAATAAAGTTTGGGAATGTGTTCGTAGGAAGTAGCTTCCGGAACTACTAAACCGATTTATAAAATTCTCTGGGTAATAGGAAGCTACATTAACCCTCATTACTGTATATGAGTTATGTTTAAAACTAATTAATTTTGATTTTTTCATTATCACATATGTATTTCCGTAAGATTGCTAGTATGATATCAAAACTAACAATTACAGAATACTTTTAATTGCTTTAGTTGTAATTTAACGATTTAGAATTGAAAAAAGATAATACAAATCATACACTTTATAAATAATCCTAATCTTAGCTAGTACCAATATTTTAGGGAGTTTGTTTGTTTGTCACGCTTTCACATGTTAATTACTCAACAGACTAATTCATTTCTATTTAAATTTCCTCAGCGCTACATAAAAGGACACAGTACCTTTATTCAAAATAGTGTTCCCGATGAATAGGTCAAATCTAGAATAATGCGAGCGAAACCAGTCCGTTAGTGGTATCCGCCGTAAAATACGAACCTGTACCGAACGCTGCGCGGTGTAAATGACGTTCGCGACATATTTTTACCGACACTCCCGATGAAATAACGGCAGTGAACGATCAGTACCAGTCTGTCTCTCCAAACAGAGCGTGCTCACGCCCACGCCCGCGTAACCACAGATCACGCCGCCGTGGTCTGGGGGTAAATTTCGCTCCCGCACACCAGCGGGCCACGCTTAGGTCCGTTCCCTCAGCGTGGAGCCCTTGAGTACGCTGCTTGGTACACATATATGTTTCAATAACTCATATAAGTATGAATATGTAGCTAAGCTTAGGTTAGATCAGATAAGTCGCGATTTGCATGAATCAGGCAACAGCCCAAGCCGAGGTGTACCGCGCACCCTTGAGCTAGTTGTCTAAATAAAATCAGCTGAGTGCCTTAAGCGCTCGCCTTTACAGGTGAAGCTGTTAAGGCCTTCTTGCTAGGTCAATAGTATAGTCAGTTCGAAAAAAAAAGCGAGCGAAACCGCGCACAACCGTTGGTTTACTATAGTTTTTCTATTTTCGAGTAGCCCGTCGCAGGCCCTATTTTAAAATTATTATGTCAATTATACAATCACATGTTATCAAGTTATTTTAGGATAAAACTGATTTTGGTTTAAAACATTAGGTACTAACGAGAAAAGGTTTATCGCATTATCATTGTTATGTCAAAGGAACTTTTGTATCGCTTTGTTTTTGGATTACAGTACTAGAGTATTATATAGTATTACATAGTGTATAAGTACTATAGTATTTATTTAGTATTATGAGCACTGTAATGATTTTTTCAGTACAAAAATGTAACTAATAATGGCCCGACAAACTTTAATGCAGTTATGCAGTTATCGATCTTTCCTTGGTAATGAAACAAATAATCATGGCTTATTTATTATTCGTGAAGGATATCCACTCATTAAATAACACGTAAAAACGTAGTAAATATGTTTACAACTACACAATAAATTTTATAATTTCAATAGTAAATATTTATAAGCTCATTTAATTATTGTATAAGTCGGTAGCTATAGAAAATTATATTCATGTCACCAATTCGTTTTTGTGTGATGACACTGATGTCAATGTGATGTCTCGTTTAGTTGAGATATTGTCACCCCTCGATGCTTTCATTATCTAACATCTGTCCACGACACGACAAAACGAGGGATAGGTCAGCTGATTGATTTTAATTGGTTTTGTGACTTAGCTTGTAAAACAATTAAGGCGCGAGGGTGTCCTCATTTATTAAGGCCAAATTTATACACAATAAACGTAATTCATTTTAATCGTAACATTATTTCCAGAGTTAGTGATTTTATCGAAGGACGGTTGTGTTTAAAATGATATTTACGTTAATTTATAGTCTGCACTTGAACCTGCCATTGACGTAAATCACAGGTCTTCGGCGTCAGAGACGTATGATTTTGAGTGCATTCTTCTACTAACGCTCACGATTCATTAGCATTTCCCGTTCCCATTACGGAAACGTTGTACAGTGCTAAACCGCGCGAAACGAACCTCTTTTTGTTAGTATTCGGAAAAGATAAAGGAAAAAAAAACACAAAAGTAGCAACCAGCTGCGCCCGAGCATCCTGTCGACGTCATTGCACGTTTTTGCATCCATTGATCACTGCGACATACGGCCATCCTTTACTATCGAGGATGTCACCCTTATGTGTAAAAGAGATGACAGTAAAGAGTGATGCCATCCAGATAATAATCTAACGGCAATCTTCCGCAAAGAGCCCGGGTTCTTTGATAATGCGTTTTGTTGTGGAGACATGCTCGTTTATTTTTAGTTAGGTGTAAACGGGTCCGGAGTGTGGTACGGCATTAGTGTAATGCCGCGACGCGCCGGGAGAACGATAAAGGGCGATCAGTTGTCAATAAATTGTCATTGTTGTGACAGATTATATCAATTGTGGCTGTTTGTTTAAGCTCGTTATATAGTTTACAGTATTATGACATCATAGGAAAACACATGTGCTATAATGTCAATATAATGGGTATAATTTGTCTTCTTCTTGTTCCTAGCGTTATCCCGGCCTGGTGCCAGGGTCCGCTTTCCTACTTAGCTTTCTCTACTTTGCCCGGTCTTCGGCATCCTTCTGTGTGAGGTTATTCGCCTTTATGTCCGCCTTCACCACGTCCAGCCAGCGTTTAGCGGGTATAATTTGTATGTATAAAATATTATTTTATCTGGACTAATAATTAATATGTATTTTTAATAAGCAAATTATTATTCTCCGCCTATTACTGTTAATAATAAAAATGCATAAATTATTCTAAGTATTTCTATGATTTTTTCTTTACATCAACAATGAGTTTACGACGTAATCTTGTGATAAATATTTTTGAAATAATAAATAATATTTTTTTTTTCACCCAGTAAATTTAAAATAATATTTAGTGACCGTGTTCTGTACGATGTATTGTTAAATAAATACACACACTATTACTTTTACCCAATAGTGCCCGTGTTCGAAATATTTACGTGTAGATAACAATAAGGCACCGCTACAATTATCTGTCACTTACCATTCATTTGAGATAGGAGACTCAAAATTATTATCTGAAAGTCAGTCGGTCTTGATTAACGTAGCTTTGTGCTTTACATGTCTAGGGTTGATAGTTCATGATAGTTTATTAAAATAATCCCGTGAATCTATTTAAATATTTATACCCCAAAGTCATTTTCGTGTATGTCTATGTGTTCTCTTAGATCTTCTAAACTGCGCAACGGATTTTGATACGGTTTTTCAAGTGCTGGTACAAAATTATGCATGTTAATAATACCCAAGTCATTGACTTGATTATTAGATATTAGTATATAACATTACTACTTCTTTGATTTCAATACCGCGCAACTTACTATTACGATTCATTTTTGTAAGTTTGGAGTCAAAACAAATCCGCATGAACATATATATCGGTTCAATGATTTCTTCAGAGATATCACAGATTAAAAATTACGCGCAACGAATATTAGAAACGAGACTTACGATGCTTCTTTGATTCTCTGATGAACTGTAAATAATGGATCTAAAAATAGATCTAAATTGCTCAGATACTTATGACGTCACGTTAGTACATTGCACCTATGCGAAACCGGGCCGGATTGCTCGTATAATTGCTATATTACCAACTATATTTTGGAAGAATCTACATATACCCGTTAGGAACATTTACTATCATCGTTATATATCAAAATGATATTCCTATTTGTAATATGATTAACAATAAAATATCTCTCAGGTATATTAACTTAAATTATGACAATATCTTACTTTTAAACAGCCGATATGGGTAACCAGAGGTTGAACGCATTTATTATGTTTTTTTTCGAACTGACTACGCTATTGACCTAGCAAGGTCTTAACAGCTTCACCGGACTACTAAGGCGAGTGCTTAAGGCACTCAGCCGATTTATTTGACAACTAGCTCAAGGGTGCACAGCACACCTCACCTTGGGCTGTTGCCTGATACATCCAATTCGCGATCTATCGGAGCTAACCTAAGTACATATATGAGTTGTTGAAACATATATGTGTACCAAGCATACATACCTCAACAACTCTTATATATATTTCGTACCGGATAATTTTCTAAACTCTTTCAGTTTTATAAGGGAAATAAAATAAAACCCTTCCACTTGCATGTGTAAGCGTGTGTGCGTGCACGTGTGTGGAGGTGACATGTGTAATGTTGTCGCAGTGATGTAAGATTCATTAAGGATTATTTTAAAGTAATTGATAGCTCAGACGATTTCAGATTATATGGAATGCTTATATTAAGCTCCTCTATCACATACAGATATAGATATAGAGATACATATGTCTGCGATAAGAGTAAAAAAAATTGATAACTTTATAAGAAATTTTAGAGATCTTTTTGATATTTATTTAGTTTTTATGAAATTTTAAATATATCTGTAATTATTAACATAACATTCTCAAATAATATTAAAATATCTAGGCGATCGAACTTCTGGTGTGGTGGTGGTTTTTTTAATATGTATTCGGGTAATGTCACATACCTACGAATAGGTATAGGTATATGGTAACAATAGTAGTACCATAAAAAATACGATAGCTTTATGACATTGGCACGGATAAGAAGAGTATAAAAACATTTTTTATATGTAAAATCGCGATTTTTTTATAAGTGTAGATACATAGATAAGCTTATTATGAAAAACTTATTGTAAATATAAAATCTGATCCAAATCGTTAGAGCGGTTTCCAAAGCGCACGAAATAAATTTATATATCTATTAGAATTGTTCGTCTAATGCTATAGACTGCTGAGTCGATGATCAAATACTCAGATTACCAATCAATGTTCGTGAGTGGAATACGCCTTAATTTTAATAACGGAAACAAAAACTCTTACACATTCCATATGTAAGTTAGAAAAGTAACCAAAATAATCATTGAAAAATATTCGTCAATATTGAGACAAAAAAGTCTTCCATGATTCGAATACTTATATGTTTGGTAAATTGCTATTGTTGTTTATAAAAATAAATAAAATCTAAAATTACACACGATAAGGAGGAGATAAGAAATACAGAAACCAGATAAGTGACAACCCTAATGACATAAGCGTTAAATGTTTGTTCTGCGATAACTGTAGAGCGGATAAGGTCAAGTATTATCAATGTCATTAAATTATTACAAATTCATGGTCAAGTTTTAGTTTTGTTTACAAGTTACGTTTATCGTTTACTTTCATGTCATTTTCATATCCATTGACCACGATCGCAGCTAATGTTAGGCGATGTTGTAGACATATAAAAGGGACTTATTTCTGAAATGCGGTTTCAGTACTCATAGTTGGTAGTAGAGCCACAGTTGTAGGTGGTAGAGCCACGCTGAAGCTATTACTGGTTTCAGAACCCTCTCACAGAAAACCGACGTGAAGTAATAGTGCTTGCATTGTTGCGTTTCGTTCGGTCAGTGAGAGCGCCGGAGGCTCACCTCCCTTTCCCCCTTCCCCTCCCATCCCCCTTCCTCCCAATCACAGGCTGGCAACGCACGTGCGACTGGTGTTGCTAGTGTCTAGGGACGGACTAGATAGACAAAGACTAGAAAATGCTTCAATACCATGCTACAGTTTTATCGAACCCCATAGAAAATAATACTATTAAACTTTGCTTTATATCTTGAAGTGGTCCTTATAAAGTGGAAGGATATTAAGAACCTGTTATTGATATTAGAAGACTGTAACAAGCAATCTGTTGACGGAAAACGGAAGTGTTATTCTTCAAGGTTCGCACTGATAGCCACATACTATAACTAGCTTATACCGGTTATATTTATGTATTAATATCCGCCTTTTTTATTGTTGTAAGGCTACTTTATTACATTTTTATAATATAATACGTTGTAGAACGTCCAGTTTTGTAATAAAAAACGGAATAAAAAAGGTGTATCTTTAGTTCTCTCACTTTTGGGATTATATAATTTAACACATAATTAAAAACACGTTTAGAATATCTTGCTTAATTTTTGCGAATTTTTTTCTATTGGTTTAGCAAAATTATTGCCGCTCGCTTCGAAGTAGGTTTTTTTACGCTCTAATGACGATAATGATCTTTGAGAGTGGATAGTCGCCGTTATATAAATCTGTAAATACGTTGACCAATAGTTGAGAATTTAAGGCATATTGTAATGTTACGGGAGGCAAACTCTGAAAGGCGTACATAGTACTATCGCGTACTATGAATCTATACTAATCGTATAAAGCTGGAAGTTTTGTTTGTTTGTTTCTTTGGTTAAACGTGTCAATCTCAGGAACTACTGGTCCGATTTGACCAATAAGAGCGTAGCACCAATGAAGAATGTTCCAAAATCGCTTTTTTTCCTTTTGAGGGCTTCCGCTGCGTGTTAACGTTAGCTCAAAGTAATAATTTCACGCGGACGAAGTCGCGGGCAGAAGCTAGTGCTTACTATAAAGTGACGGTATATTTTCATCTTGTGCAACATCAATAGTGTAATCTCTTTAAATTTGCACACTATCGGATGTTCAGATATATAAATAGACAAAACAACATTTTTTCTTTAATTTTTATATAGCGACTTTTTTTGTAGTGTTTAATTTTGTGTAACTAAAGTAATTTCAAATATCGCAATGTTCTTTGACTTTTTATTTTATTTAATTTTCATTGTTTGTGATATTTGTTTTGTTTTAATTTGTCATTTATATTGTTAACATAAGTGTATAATTATTTAATGTTTTTACAATAATTTTGATAATATATCTGACTGGAATTTAATCAAATCATTCTGATTTCTATGATAAATAATTACTTTTATAGACATATAAAATGTATATATAAACATAATATTTAAGTGCGTAACGTATGCTACTCCAGTATTTTTTTTACACATTTCTATTAAATCAGTTCACTTACCTTTAATGGCGTGGTTTTTATGCATAGTAATTTTATAGTTTTTTCACTCGTCTTCACGCCTATTATCCACCGAAGTAGATATTAAATTAAATGTTCTTTTAATTTTATTTTATACTTGTTATTATTAATTTTTATATCCCAAGCTTACACAACACATAATTAAATTGTATAATTACCTTATAAGAATTTCTAAATTGAATGTTTAATCTAAAACTGAGAACTACCACAGAAAACGGTCGGTGATTTTAGGAACGAAGTTTTTGGCGGGACTTTCCTCTATCATATTATAATGGTTTTTATATTTTAAATGTGAATTTACGTTTTTAACGTATATATTATGTGATATTTATGACATTTTGCGTAATATTTTATGGTTATAGTGCACAAGTGATGTGAATTAAAGAAAAGCGGATAAATTTTTTGCAAATTAATACTGAGAGGTAACAGAAACTTTCTAGAAACTTCTTCGAAGTTACGATTTTATTAGAACACTGAATTCATCAGCAGTATGACTTTAAAATACAATACATTTTATGCAACTGGACCGGTAAAAGAACAAGGAATATTTAGTGCCCCTATAAAAACTCGAAGTAAAAGTAACAGTTCAAATTCAAGTACTATTATGAATAGAAAGGTAAAAGTAAAGGTAGGTAGTAGTATGTATTCAGTTCATTATCGTGATTTAGTAGACGACTAGACTGGAACCTAGCGATGAGCATTTCTCCAATCCTCGGTTAAAATACAGATTAGAAATCATTATATATTCTCGAGGCAGCTATATTTTATACGTTATACTGCGTTGATGACGTGAATGGAACTAGTTTAACGGTTACATTCGGAACCGTTCGCGGCAAATTTCATAGTACTGTCGTTAGATTGCCCTATAATTTATTATATTACTTTTTTATTTACAAGTGTGTATTATCAACGTTCTAGCATTTCAACATGATTTTACTAAGTCAAAGACATGAAATTCACCCCTGTTTGAAGTGCAAACTTCTTTAACCGCGTTGAACGTTATTTTTGGCAGCAGATAATTTTATAATTTCGCGTCCAGACATGCTAGCTAGTAAGCGTGACCGGCCGTATTGTGTTTGTGCGGTTTGCGTCAGACTACGTACGCGTACGTAGTATAGGGACCTGTGAACACCTAATATTGATATTGTGTATTTAGATTGTGCAGCGTACCATATGTTTAACTAAGTAATAAACAATTATTGTTCGGAGAGTCAATAGATATGAACGCCAGACTAAGGTTTTTGAAGTGAAACTTCTTTAGGCACATGAGGGTAAATTTTTTACAGATGTAACGTCACGCAGGTATGCAACGGAAGTGACGTCATTTGCAGTAAACGCCGATTTTTCATCTATTTTTTTTATGAACTGAAACTTCTTTAGGCGCATGAGGGTAACATTTTTACAGATGTAACGTCACGCAGGTATGCAACGGAAGTGACGTCATTTGCAGTAAACGCCGATTTTTCATCTATTTTTTTTATGAAGTGAAACTTCTTTAGGCGCATGAGGGTAACATTTTTACAGATGTAACGTCACGCAGGTATGCAACGGAAGTGACGTCATTTGCAGTAAACGCAGATTTTTCATCTATTTTTTTTATGAAGTGAAACTTCTTTATGCGTATGAGGGTAACATTTTTACAGATGTAACGTCACGCAGGTATGCAACGGAAGTGACGTCATTTACAGTAAACGCAGATTTTTCATCTATTTTTTTAGTTTGTAATTATTTTTTTTATTATTATTATTATTTTATTGAAGTGAAACTTCTTTAGGCGCATGAGGGTAAATTTTTTATAGATGTAACGTCAGGTATGCAACGGAAGTGACGTCATTTGCAGTAAACGCAGATTTTTCATCTATTTTTTTTATGAAGTGAAACTTCTTTATGCGTATGAGGGTAACATTTTTACAGATGTAACGTCACGCAGGTATGCAACGGAAGTGACGTCATTTGCAGTAAACGCAGATTTTTCATCAATTTTTTTTTCTTTTTTTTTCTATTTTTTTATTATTATTAATTTTTCTGTTTTTCTAAAGTTTTAGATTTGTATAAATATAAACAAGACTTATAAATTAGTTCGCCAAAGAAGTTTCACTTCTGACATGTGTACTTTGTACGCACGCACTTTTTTTTTTCTTTCGGTCCTCTGCCTATGTAGGCGATTTCGGCAATGTCAAGTCTGATTGACCAATGTAAATAACTGCGATATACAAATTATGAAGTTTAAATACTCCAGACTATAATTAATTTAAAAATTGTAAAGATAACACAATTATTCCATTGATTTGAATTTTCTTGCAGAACTGCAGGTTAAAATATTCCTGCGTTGGAGCAGCTTTTGTTGCCTATATCCAACAAATTTCTATCAATAAATATAAACTGCATAACTCATTTCAGTTTTACAGGCTGAACTCTTTGCTATATACAAAGCCTGTTCTTGGGCTAACTCTAATCATCCATATTTACATCTCTCCATAGATTCTAATTCGCAGGCGGCCATATGGGCTTTGCGTGATCGAAGCAATACAGACCCTCTGGTTTCCAATACACATAAACTCATTAACACCCGCATGCTTTACTTTGTAGACCTGACATGGATCAGAAGTCACGCCGGCTCTATTGGAAACGAGGCAGCTGACGCCGCAGCGATACACGCTGCGGCTCTACATTCTGCGCCTAGCTATGCATTCTTCCCGATGAGTTTCGCCAAGCGCGAAATTCGCGCTGAGGATCACAGGGTTTGGCAGGCTAGGTATGAAAACTCTCCTCAGGGTAGATACACTATTACACGTCTACCCAAATTGGAGGATATTACAAAATTACGTAACTACAATACATGGACTTTCATTCCATTAACTTACATTTCATTAACTGGACATGGGTATTGTAAGCAATATCTTAATCGCTTTAAGATTATTGACGACAACACCTGCCCCTGCGATAACACTTGCACCATCAGGAGAGTTGCAAGTGCGTTGCCAGCCTGAGTTTGGGTGAAAGGGAGGAAGGGGGAGAGGAGAGGAGAGGGGAGGGGAGGTTAAAGGAGGGAAGGTGGGCCTCCGGCGCTCTCACTGACCGAACGAAACGCAACAATGCGAGCACTATTAATTCACGTCGGCTTTCTATACCCCGAACGAGCCGACCCATTCATGCTGAAACCAGTAATAGCTTCAGCGTGGCTCTACCACCTATAAAAACCTTATGACTACCTCGACCTTTTTTATGTGATTGCAAATGTTGTCTATTAATTTATATAATATCAATAGTTTCTATGTATATAAACTAATATTCCCTGCGGTGTTACTTGTGTCTACTTTCTAAAAAAATTGAATTTATACGCATTCACAGTTCGGCGTTTCTTAGAAATACACAGTTCTCTTTAGGCGGTCACCCTACTTTCAGTCACTGATACCTCGTGGCACGTGCTGCTCGCAATATTACAATGTTCTCAATTAGCATATTTTTTATTTTATACTTAGTACGGTTATTGCTCCGCTCGTAAGCGTCGTAGGATAGTGTTAGATAGTTTAAAAAATAAGCTATAAAGGCTTATGCAAAACAATTTTTTTCTCGAACTGACTACGCCATTGACCTACCAAGGTCTTAACAGCTTCACAGGACTACTGGTATGCAATAATTATTATTTAAATCTGACTGGCAATTATGAGAAAAACCAGCTTTTTAATCATTGACATATGAAACACTTTTTTATATATCAATGGTTTAACCAAACAATTTCTCAACGTTATTTTTGGTATAGATTTGTCAATAACGGGTAACCTTTAACAACATTCTAATTATCTTCCAGGTTCCAGATATCATACAATTTTCGAAAATATAAATGTTATATATTAAGAAACTCATTTTTGTTTTCCATGTTCACAAAATTAATTCGTATCAGTATATGGAATGTCTTGTAGAATATTTGCATGAGATCTAATACGTTCAGTAAATTATACTGCTGATTTTAATAGTTTATTTGTTACCATTGATATACAAAAACCCAAGATGCACACTTAACGTCTCATAGCCGGCACACAAAAATGAGTGCATAATTTTGGATTATGCAGCCATTTCAAATAGTCTCGCGTCGCTTGTGGCCTTGCACAAACAACTTTAAGACATTCATTTAAGGTTGAATTTGCAAAATCATAAGTTTATCGCATAACTATGACCACGTATGTATGTATATTGGGGAGTTTTTGCGGCCGGTTTTGAGCACTGCTTTTATTCGAGACTGTACATCTTGGGTTTTTATATGTCAATGTTTCTTACCAACTTTTGTGTAGCTATAACATCAGATATTTATAAAGAAGTATATAATTTTATTTTGCACTAGTTGTACCCGCTGTTCCGCACGCGTTTTTTCAAATTGTAAGGAATATAAAATTGTGAGACCATATACAATTATAGAAATGCTCTTTAAAAACAACTGTAAGTACGACACGCACGCCACTTACAACATGTATCGTATATATTAGATATATAAATACAAACAGTGTGTCAAGTGAGGTTTATCATCAGCAACATATTTGAAACATTAACCCACCAATAACTACTTCAGTGCACACTTACACTGCATAAGGAACTAAAGAAACAATGATTTAAAGGTGCTCCTATGATGATGTAATATGATATTATCAATAAGTAATACGTTTCTGGTCTAATATCTTTTTAGAAATACCCCTTCTATCTTCAAAATTACTATTAATAATTATAAAATTGAACTGTATACAATGAATGAGCTAATATCTTGAAATCTTTCATAAACATAAATCAAGATATAAAAAGTAGTTTTTAATATTCGACCATTTAAATAGTGCTCAATGAACTCGATACAATATTCTTATATGTTACTATGGTTACTGAGTTATGTAAACGAAAGCAAGGTAAATAAAATGGCCGCCAAAATGATCGAAAAGACAATAGAATTCAAATTACATACATAGATACAGATATATGAATTTCAATTATATTTATTCTTGGAGTCCAGTACAACGCACTTCTTATGTACATGTTTACAGTCAACAACATATTTTTGCTAAATTTCATGTGGATGTAGTCGCGCGTAACAGCTAATCTAAAATAGAATAACCTAAATTACGTCCTATAAGGTCAGTTATCTGCCAGTAAAAGTCCCGTGAAAATAGGTCAAACCGTTTTGGAGATTGTATTGCGGGCAAAGCCACAGTTAACGGCTGGTCTAAATTAAAATAGACAAAATTACTTCCGATAAGGTCTACTATCTGCCAGAGAAAGTCTTGTGAAGATTGGTCAAACCGTTTTGGATATAGCACTGCGGGCAAAGCCACGGTTAACAGCTAGTATAAACTAAAATTGCTTGCATTACTTTTTATACGGTCAGCTATTTGCCAGTGAAAGTCCCGTGAAAATCGGTTCAATAGTCTGGATATAGCATTTTGGTTGAAGCCACGATTAACAGCTAGTCTAATTTAAAGTAGCCTAAGTAACTCGCTGTAATTTTTGCTATCTGCAAGTGAAATTCCCGACAAAACAGGTCCAGCCGTTTCGGAGATTATCCGGAACAAACAGACAGACAGACCGACAATTTTTTTTTTAATTCCATTTTTGTTATCAGTTGCGTGTTTACTTTCACACCCAATCAGTAAAAATAATGTTATTTTTATATTACATACAGACACTTCATTTTTATTATATGTATAGAAGATGTCATCAATAACAATAATCCAGTTCTGTTAATTTATTCGCGGGCACCAATTTTATAAAATACATATAAGACTACACGGTACATAAATTTACGTAATTTTCTTCAATCGTATTTTAAAGTCGGCCATAAATTTTTACTTTATTTATTTATATATTTTATTTCCTAGCACAACTCACCGTAGTTATTGTGTATATATGTTTTCAGTATATGGTGCCTGTGTGTTGATTTGTACTTGATATTTGCCTCGTTAGTTCCACTACGAATTATATATATAAGAATTAATTGTTTAACCATTTTTACGCTTCTTTTAATTACAATTATACGCTGTAGAATTGTGTTTTTGCGTTGTACATTTTTCGAAGTGTTAATTAAAAATATAGCATAGCTAAAGAAAAATAAATTAATATAACAAATATATACGCAATCTAAACAAGCACTGTTTTATTAATCAATTATATTTGCTAGAGCTACACAACAAAATAACAAGTATATTATAATTAACATGAGCTATTAGTAATAATTATTTTGCTGCTTAAGAATAATAAAGGCCTCTTTCTAATCCCTCCGTCTTTTCAGGATAGTAATCTACAAATAAGTTTGCAAAATATATCTATTACTTTGTAAGCTGGAACTTGTATTTGATGAATAAAATATCCGCCCTTAAATAAGACAAACAAAACTCCTAAACGCGTGATACAATAAATTTATATGGGACCACCTCTGAATATAACCAATGCTTTTAAAAAAAGAATCATTAAAATCGGTTCATAATTGACAGAGATATCGATTAACATACATAAAAAAAATATATACATCCAACCGAACGTAATAACCTCCTTCTTTTTCGAAGTCGGTTAATAACCTCCTCCTTTTTCGAAGTCTTTTAAAAACAGTAATAAATTAATCATACTCGTAGCATTAAAATACTATCGTGAAAATTAAAATACAGTAGTTATAATAACATTCCATAATGGACTGGAGTAATGTAAACACAAAGAGCGCGTAGATTGATATGTACGCCACGGAGCAATAGTCCCGAACGGGGACAAAGGGATCTGTTTTTATTTCTCGTACTACCCTCACAAAGAGGTTCAACAGTCGAGCACTCACTAAGGGACTTGGCTAGGGTTGTAACAAATATTTACCCGTTTCTATACAATATTTACCCACAAAAATATTATATACGTATCAAATTCAATGTATAAATTAATCGATCAATGTTGCGTCGTGGGTTGTACGTAACAATAAATAAAAATAATCCTGTTATCAGCGAAGTTACAAGACCTTTTGCGTAGTTTTAAAAAACATAAAGCCACGCGGATAGCGGACAAAACATATACTTATATGAATATTAATTAATAACATATTAAAAATAACATGGTTATTTACTTTTATTTATGAATCTAAAGAAACACACATGCTGGCATAACCATGTATAGGTGATGAGTTCCAGACGGCTTGAAATCATTATATTATTATTTTTCTACTTTTACCGCATCTAGACTTTTATTATAGTATAGATTGAGGCAATTCTAAACAGTTATTATATATATTATAGTTTTATAAAATTCCATTTATTATGCTGGTTTGTATATAAATACTAACTAAATTTAATCACCAAAATTGATTATTCGTTTGATTAAAATACTGTACTGTAACTTTTCATAATATTATATACGTAAACTAGCGGTCCGAGCGGACGTAGTCCTCTGCCTTGATAATCAAAAAAATATCTAAAATTCAACCACAGCGCCACCTACTGGATGCAATTGTGGATCTGATCCATTCTCGGATCCACTGTAACACGTACACAAAATTACATCAAAATCGGTCCAGCCGTTTAGGAGTTCAGTGACATACACACGTACAGAAGAAATTTATATATAAAGGTATAACATTTCGTTCGGATTTGACTTATACAAATATGTCATACTTTAGTATATTTAGTATTGTTTGTAGTAGTAGTGTCAGTATGTTATACTTTAGTATAATTAGTATTACCGGCAGTTGTAAAGGGATGAAAATATTATCCTCTGTTTAGCGTCATTCGTTTCTGTATTTAATATGTAAGTATTGAGCTGACTTTTAACATAGATTACAATATATATCTGGAAATATAAATTATATGTCGTGATTGAGTGAAGGACATATCTGAGAGATCTTTGGGCGACACATTGGCATACGAATTGAGAGTGACGCTGTGGCATCAAATGGTATGGGGAGGTCTACCATAATATAATATTGAAAGTTGAATTTATATAAAACTAGCTGTTACCCGCGGCTCCACACGCGCTTTTTAAAAATTTATTAAAGAAATGTAAAATTGTAAGTGGGTGGGTACATTACAGAAACGCTTTTTCAAAAACATTTGTAACTACGATACGAACGCCATCTACTGTAACATGTAACGTGTACATTAGATATATGAATACTAATAGTATATCGAATGGGATGGGATTTATCATCAGCAACATACCTGGATCTTCAACCTACTATATACCAAACTCAGTGCTCACTAACACTATATAAGAAAGTAATGAAAATTATAAGCTATACATTATCGAACAATATATCTTAAATTCTTTAATTTATAGATAGATATAATATGCCCGTATTGTCGATATACTTAAGTTATTCTTATACGTTGTTATAATAACTGAGTTATGTAGAAGCAAACGTGGTAAATAAAACAATATGGCCGCCAAATTGACCATAAAGATGATATAATTCATATTACATACAAATATATGTCTTTCAATTATGTATATTTATTCTTGGAGTCAGTAAGGCACACGTCTCACGCAGTTGTAACATATTTTTGATCAATTTCACACGGACGAATACATAGGTAGCAGTTAATCACTACATAGTGTACCAATTCAAATAAAAAAAGAATCATTAAAATCGGTTCACAATTGACTAAAATATCGATTAACATACATAAAAAAATACATACAACCGAACATAGTAACCTCCTCCTTTTTCGAAGTCGGTTAAAAAAAAGTCCTCTGTCAGCTTATCTGTTCGCGATAAAGTCAAAAACTACCATTTTCATGCTGTTTTCACCAGTAGATAGAATGATAATTTATGGGGAAGGTTTAGGTATAATTTGTCAAGGTTTTCATTTTATTATCCGTCTCCGTCCGTATAACGTCTTCCGAGCCCGCTAGTTATCTGCCCGTAAAAGCCCCGTGAAAGTCGGTCCAATCAATTAGGAGATAGTAGGATATTGCGGACGAAGTCTTGAGAATCAAAATAAAATAGTCTAAGTTACTTCTTATAAGGTGAGTTATCTTCCAGTGAAAGTCCCGTGAAAATCAGTTCAAGCATTACGGATATTCCACTGCGTCCGAAGGCGAATAAAAAACCTAAATTATTTTTTATGAGGTCTGTTATCTACCAGTGAATACCCCGTGAAAATCGGCCCAAAGTAATGCGGACGAAGCCGCGGACAAATAAAATAGAATATGTCAACCGCTATAATTTCGGTTATCTGGCAGTAAAAAGTAAAATTCCCGTTAAAATAGGTCCAGTCGTTTTGGAGATTACCCAGAACAAACAAACAAACAGACAAAATATAATAATATAAAAATATAGACAAAGTATAAAAAAAGCTTTTTTTTTTGGTCATTTGTAGGTCATTCATCAAAAAGTTGTTATTTGTACATACACAAAATTTATTTTTATAATACGTAATAGAGAACAAATAAAAAATTGGAAATAAAAGTAGTATGAACTATTTGAATAGGAAAACAAAATAAACTTTGAAAATGTTAGCTTTGATACTTACCACATAACTTCAGAATTGGCAGTATGGATTAATTCCTTCGCCTGTCCTATTGGACGAATATTATTACTACTACTTACCACGTTACCATGGCAACGTATATAATAATAACGTAATCGCTCAAAAGCAAAAAAAGTGCCCGATTTTGAAACATTCTTCATTGGTGCTCTGCTTCTATTGGTCTTAGCGTGATTATATATATCCTAAAGCCTTCCTCGATAAATGAGCTATCTAAAACCGAAAGACTTACTCAAATCGGACTGGTAGTTCCTGAGATCATAGCGTTCAACCAAACAAACAAACAAACAAACTCTTCAGCTTTATATATTAGTATAGATATTGAATTTCTCAACCGATTTTCTTATCTTTTATACTTAGTCGAAAGAAATTGACTAGCTTTAATGTTATCAAGAAAAAAACAATGGAAATATATTTTTCATTTATTTCTCTACATCTATAAATTATTTGAATGATACAGATAATAACAATATGTTTACACCTTCGAAATTCTACCACAACAAAACTTCCAAAGTTTTGTGTTCGCGTGTTAGTATATATATATATATATATATTATTAGCTTTATTATATGAATTACATGTATATAAAAATAGCAGGGCTTACTAGCACGACGTCACGAGGCTTGTCAAAGTGTAAAAGGTTCCGTTTCAGATTCGAATTTTAATTGAAATGTTCATACTATAACTACATCCCTGGTTTTAAATGTTGTTGTTTAGTGGCAACCCTATTAGATCTATAAAAACAATATGGCTGATAACATAAATACTCAACGCGGCAAATTGTTAATTAACATTCTTCTTTAAGCTATTTAATTTATTTATTACTTATATTAGAACTTCAATATTATAACGTAGATAACAAAGGAATTATAGTCATTCCTTACTGACATGAGAAA
Source organism: Antheraea pernyi (assembly GCA_015888305.1). Taxonomy (NCBI): domain Eukaryota; kingdom Metazoa; phylum Arthropoda; class Insecta; order Lepidoptera; family Saturniidae; genus Antheraea; species Antheraea pernyi. The sequence continues at coordinate 3,704,330 of MU158751.1, read as the reverse complement.
GCAAAATAAATGCTAAAATCTACGTCATTTAGCAATACTTATATCGCACATGAAAAGAAATATAAAGCGAAGTTTCTATTAGTTCTGTAAACCAAACCTAAAGTAAAAAGAAATACTTACATGTGTGTGTTCTTATTCTTATTTTTTTTACGTTACAGGATAGATACGTCGTTAGCGCTTTGACTACGTCTTGTTAAAACTTGGCTAGTTAGCTTATTTTTGACGACTGCCCCATCAATCCGCCCCTATCTAAGCAACATATAACTATTTCTTTTTTACTACCAATATTGAGAATATACCAAGTTACTTCCACATTCTATCTAGTGACAGTGTGTGGCGGTACGACCAGAGTGGACACTACAATCGAGCGTCGAGCGTGGCGTCGCGTCCGTCGTTCGTTTCAAAAATATGGATTAATACGTAAGTGTCCTGAGTGGCGCACGAACGTCGCTCTTTTACGCTAGACGCCCTGCTGGACGCACTGCCGAACGCAGATGCACTCAGGCCGTACACTCAGGCTTTCTTAATAGTAAATTTAGAATTTGTTTGGTTATATTGTCTATAGCTGTGCCCGCGATTCAGTCCGCCTAATGTAAAAAGAAAAAAACAGTCGCTAATACAATCATCTGAATGTATTAAGTCCATTCACTTAACTACTTTTCTTTCGGACTTAAGTCGCGTAGTCATTAAAATTACAATAACTTTTGATGGAGTGAACCGATTTGAATGAAACCAAAACTAAATGTTATAAAACTTAATATGTGAACTTAACTTAAGGTGAACGCGTTGTAGTCCGGTGAAGCTGTGAAGACCCTGCCAGGTCAATAGCGTAGTCAGTTGAAGAAAAAAAAAATTAAGGTGAACGCGGTACTTTAGCAGTGATGCCTGTTCATACAAACAGACAGACAGACAAATAGACAGATATCTATACTAATATATACCACATGTAGGTGGTAGAGCCAAGCTGAAGCTATTACTGGTTTCAGCATGAATGGGTCGGCTCGACCGGGGTAGTACCACCCTCTCAGAGAAAACCGACGTGAAGTAACACCTCCCCCTCCCCCCAACAGGCTGGCAACGCACTTGCGACTCCCCTGGTGTTGCAAGTGTCTATGGTCGGTGGTGATCACTTAACATCAGGTGTCTCATCTGTTCGTTTGCCTCCTATAATATAAAAAAAAAAAAATTAAAATTATTGAAATTTATTTTATTACTTATCCCAAGACACCTGCAACATTTTTTTAACAAAATCTACAAAGTACAAACACATTACATTTACATTCTTATATATGTATGGACATAGAAGATATGGTGTGATAAGATAAGGCAGAACAGGTTATACCATATTTCCGTAATTGGGACTAGACGAGGACGGAAACGTATGCTGTAATGCAATAAGATAAGTGCAGTAGCGAATTAACCTAAAGTTCAAATAGGTAATTGTTTATGAGCTCAGGGCTGCATGTAATGTCGACTCATATAAATATGATTGAGTTATTGCAGCAAAAACCGGAATCAACTTCACTTATCGCAAAGAATAATTGAAATTGAATTATCTACTAGTTTTTGGAATCTAGAACTCTAAAATCTAGAAGTTAGTGGAGTCGAGAACAGTACTTATTTCTGGATGAAAATTACTATGTCGTTATCTGTACCGTTAACATTTGCACGTGTTTGCAAAATGTAATCATGATTGGACTTAATTAGGGCATGAAAGCGTAATAAACGAATTTCCTTTTTTTATACCGGTGGTGGCAACGAACATGCGGGTCACCGGATGGTAAGTGATCACCGCCGCCCATGGACACCTGCGACACGAGGAGAATCACACATGCGTTGCCGGCCATTGAGAAAGGAGTAGGCTCGTTTCTTGAATGATAGTAAATTGTAATGGTCCGGAAACGCTGCCGCTGGGAATTCATTCCAGACGACTGACGTAATATTCGAATTCATAATATTAGTAAGAATAACAAAATTCAGAACGGTTGGTCGTTACTTTAATACTTCAGTATCACATATAAAATAAAATGGTGTATTTAATGAATCTCTTGATTCTTATAACTTATAAGGTACGGTAGTATTTTATAGGAAACGCTATATTAATTGTTTGGATTATTATGGTGGACGTTACGTTGCACTGCCGGTGCGGGCGGGCGCTCGCATCGGAACAGTCAAGATCGGTAGCAAAGTCTTAACAGCTTCACCGGACTACTAAGGCGAGCGCTTAAGGCACTCTGCCGAGATTTTATTTGACAACTAGCTCAAAGGTGCACGGCACACGTCGGATTGGGCTGCCAATCTATTCCAAGCAGAAGTACAAAGTAACATAGACTATAATATTTAACAATGGATTTCCGCAAAGTAAAGCCTTCTTCAATCAAATTTTGTTTCGTTTATAATAAAAGTTTTTGTTTCGAATATAATTATTAAACTACGTGATAACCCTATCCTCTGTGAACGTTTCTATGTGATAGGGACCGTGGAATGTCACGCTAAAGCCGGGACGGATTTCCGAATAGCCCTCAAAGCGGACCACTGGAGTCACGGTTGTAGTTTTTTTTTATTGTTACACTAAACGGATGTATACTTGAGTTTCGGAGGTGATAAAATTCAGATAAGTATCTTATCTAAATAACTTTAAACAATAATGATATAAATATGAAAAGAAATTAATAATCTATTTACATCTATACTAATATTAAAAAGAGGTAAAGTTTGTGAGTTTGTGACGTTGTAAGGGGTAATATCAGGAAATACTGGTCCGATTTGAAAAATTCATTCAGTGTTATATAGCTCATTTCTCGTAAATCATCGCGCTAAGACCAATAGGAGCGGAGCACGAATGAATAATGCTCCAAAATAAGCCAACAAAGGAGAGTCGGGAATCGTAGTAAGTTAAGCTGTCTTAGAGTTCCTAAGCACAAAACCACTGCCTTTCGAGGTAGCTTCAGATACACCACAAAATGCTGGAACAATATTCCCCCACCCATCCGTAATTTTATATCTCTATTTGCTTTCAGCTCAAAACTTTTCTACTTTCAATGCAAATAATTTAGCTTGTTATTCTACGACCTTCCATTTTTATGTATATGTATGTATATCTGTATTTTTATAATCATTGTTACCTATTGTTATTATATATGTACTCATTGTCTCATATTAAACTTCTATTATTTTTTTTTTCAAACTTATATAACTTCATACACGAAACACTACATAACACCTAATATGCACACCATCACTCGGTGCACACATCACTCTGGGTCCCGAGTGAAAATCAGCGCTGAAGGACAAATCTCCAATAGCATACACGCTGACTCGGGGCACATTTGCCACACACACAGACTTAACCATCAATTTGCATTTCTGTTTTTCATTGTTTATATGTATGTTTTTTTTTTAATTGTACGTGTTTTCATATTTACTTGTGTGTTGCATATATGTTTTTCCTTTTTTCTTTCAAAAATCGGTGTTTCTTGAGAGCATCCACTGCGTGTTACCGCTAGCCCGAAGCGGGCTCGCGGGCAGAGGATAGTATGTAATGAAAATACAGTTCGTTTGAGAGTAAATTACTAATACATTATCGGTGTTATTACAAAAAAGTTAAATACGTATTGAATAATAGCTTTTAAAAGTTTTCACACGGTTGTTAGTATCTTAACTTATATTAAACAAGTGTGAGTTTGTTTGTTTGTTACGCTTTCGCACCTTATCTAATCAACCGATCATCATGAAATTTTGCATTCATTTTATTTGGGGTACAGAAAATGACATAGGGTACCCTTCATTCAAAAAAAGTACTATACTATACCCAAAAATGCGGGCAAATGCCTAGGATTTCTATCGAATAAAATGTCTTCTATTTATTTACTTTCACAAGTTATTCCAAATCAGTAAGACACAAAAATGCTAAAATATTAATAACTAGCGGCCCGTACCGGCTTCGCACGGGTGGACAATTGTTTTAAACATTTGGGTTCAACATATGTGGATTGGCTAAATCTGATCATAGTCTTGAAAATCTTGTACCCACGATCCGACCCAGAATCGAAAATCTTACAGAAAGAAATGTCTTCTGTTCGAGGGTAGATGATTGTACTAACCTAACAAAAAGATAAGATACAAAAACTACCCGGTGAATTCATCTGTTTTGGTGCATAATAGCTTAACGGAAACTACTACTTTACTGTATCTGCCAAATTAAGTGACAGTTAAGCTAAACACTAGTGAAACATGCCATAAACGTATCATCGTGTGCAATATTTCTTTGGCTCCAAACGAAGTCTTGAAAAAGGTTATTTATTATATTTACGTACGTTTTTTAAAAAATGCGCCGATTGCTGTGATTATTTGCCAAATGACTTTTTATTGGTTCTGGTGGTTCTTCAATATTAGGAAGAAGTACTACGCTATAGATGGGCGCGCCCCTCTCCCGTGTTTTATTCGCCGCATAGCCCGCACGCACACATCACACCCTGGCAACGACGCGAGCGGCATATTTTGTTTAGCTCGCTCATTTTTTTTTTAAGCTCGTAATATATTTTGAATGCAATGGCCGATTTTAATAATTCAAAAAGTTATCTACAGGTACTGAAACAGCCTTAAATTAAAAATAATTTATTTGGATAAGGATTAATATAAAGACGTGAATAACATGGTCTTTTAGGCATGGCATGGTTTTTGTTAAGATTTCTTTCAAAAATGTAGTTATAGTAACATAATCACAACAGCTAAACATATGGTATCGTGAGGTTTTTTATAGATATTAGTATGTTTTTTAATATTGTAGACCATATTTTTGTTCTATCGTTCATAGTTTCCGAAGCGCATGCGATGATAGTCATTTTATGACAATTTTTTTCATATTTTGGATTACATTATTGTTATTTTAGTAGGGATCCCTATTTTTTCTAGTAAAATATATAACCTATATTATTACTCAGGGATGATGTAGCATTCTAATGATGAACGAATTATCGAAATCCGTCCAGTAGTTTTTGAGTTTATTCGTAGCAAATATCAAAAAATACGTTTCCTCTTTATAATATTATTAGTGTAGATAAGTGTAAAAATGTACAAAACCAAATGAACAGAAAAAACTAAAGTCATTTAATATACTCTATACAATAATGTAGGCAATCTACAGGGATCAATGTCAAGTTTATCAGATACATTGATAGTACATATCTGTTACAGAATTCCGTGAAAAAACTTTATAGGTATAACGTATGTATGCGGTTTATTACATGCTATCTATTTAGCAATTAGTATTTGTGATTGTATTGGAATTGTCTACAGTTATTATCACATTTATTGATAAAAATGATAACATATTTATTTTTATATTCTTTACAATATATTAAATTATTAACTAGCTGCACGACCCGGCTTTGCACGGGTCTGATAACTAAGAAAGTATGACTACATTTTCCCTCAACAATATCTCCGTGTAATGAAATATAACAAGCAAACTGAACATTAATTTGTTGATATTTTTTAAGGTTTCCTTAGTCTTTTGTCTCACTCATTATTTATATGAAAATTTTATAACCCAAAGTTCTCTGCTTTCCGTAAGATTTTGCTAACATGTTCTTTCATACAAATATTTTCCTGACGATTACAAACAACAAAATATAATAATAAATATATATATATATTAATAAATACTGGATCTGAAAGTTTAAGACAATACATATAATGTTCATTCAGTTTAGAAATACGCCACCGAAAACTTTAAGGCACTGATAGAAATAAGAGTATTATTTAAGTGAATAATTAGTCAGTCTCGAAAACATGTTTTTTTCATCGGAAACACATACATTTTCAACTTGGCTAGAGTCAGACTCGGTCCATAATGTCATCAAAGAACACCAATCTAAATAAAGATTGTGCCTTATTAAACTTATGATACACATAGAATTAAGAATTGTTGGTTGCAATATAGCTATCAAGCGCAGATGCACACCAAAATATGATTGTAATTTTTAAATCCGTCATTGGCAGATGTGCGTTGCGTTATTTAACTGGAGCTTTTCATTTAAAATATCAGTTTTTAATACGATTCCTGCGAGCAAAATTGATTTTGATGGTATTACATTTTTTTTATATTTTAGGACTTTCTTACATTTTCTATTCTCTTTTTCACTTTCAAATGCTTTGCTTTCAAATGTGACTTCTGAAATCTACATAAAATTGTGTCTAAACTAATGTACAGTATGTATTTCCAAACGTTGAATATTGTTTCTTAGAACTGAATACTGTGTGTAGTTATTTGTTTTTGTTTTTATATTATATAATATAATATTTCTTATAATATGTATCTTCTTATAATAATATATATTTGTATATATAATATTTCTAGGCAATCCAGTGCGATATTTGGACGGAGGTGCACACAGTAACTTATAATTAAACAAATTATACGAGTGCTTTGATACTCTTCCAAAACATTTTGTTTGTTTGTTTTATTGTTATTTCATACTTGATGCAGCATGAATCGTGGATATTGCTATTAAAATTGTAAAAGAATTGTAATATTTTTAAACCTCAACAAATTTTGAGGATATTACACGACGTTCCAAATGTGATGAAAACTATTAGCAACGTGTTAAGAAATCATAAAATTTACCATCATTTCAATTAGATGAGATTAATTACTGCAAAAAAGAGCTCGAAGTAATAGATAGTTGGTATTGTCTATATTGTCTGTACTTAAAGATGGAACTTACACAATATCCAAACTTATTCGTGAATTACTTGTTTGATGGTATTTTATTGTATCTACACAAATCGCTTATAAATTGTTGTTATCAACTTTCAGGTAATAACAAACCAGTCATAGATAAGTCCATTCCGTCTCTTACCTGAAACATAAAAGGAAATTTTTAAACATCGAGGTAACATAACATAAACACATGGGTCCTATCTAAAATTGTCTTTCATTTTGGAAAAATAATCCCAACTAATATTATAAATGCGATTGTGTTTATTTTTTTGTTTCACTTTCACACCTTAACTACATAACCGATTGTGGTGAAATTTCGCATAAATGTAGTCAGTAGTATACAAAATACCCTAGGATACCTTTCATCCAGGAATAAACAACTGTGTTTTAAGGATTAGATCAAAGCAACATAAACGCGTAATAAACGTGTAAGCAAAAGCTAGTAATAGAAAAGAAGAAAAATTAAAAGGTATATTAATAAACTAACTGACCCGTGCCCACTTCAATGGGCGGTAATAGACATTATCAAGCTACAACTTTTCTCTAGAACTCAATCATATATCTCTCATCGTTAAGGCAGCGTTCGTAAGAAACGTTTTCGTTCGACCATTTTTTCTCCGACTCCCCAGATATTACCCCCTACAACCTCACAAACTTGACCTCTTTATGATATTAGTATAGATAATATAATTATTTAATAGCTTCTCCCGTGACTTCGTAAGCGTGGAATAGTTATGTTGCGCTAAGACGCAGCGGAAGCTCTGAAAAGGAAAAATACCCTGATTTTGCAACATTCTTCATTGCTGCTGCGCTCCTATAAATCTTAGCGTGATGATATATAGTCTATAACCTTCCCTGATAAATGAGCTATATAACACTGAAAGAATTTTCCAAATCGGACCAGTAGTTCCTGAGATTACCCCTTACAACGTCACAAACTTTACCTCTTTATAATATTATTACTATATTACTATTACTATAGTATAGATTGAAAGTTACAATGTGTTTTTTTTTACTGTAGCTGACTGTAACCATAGTACAAACTAAAAAAAAAATGCAACGACCGAGTAGACCATAATCGATCGCTAATTGCTGTTGTCATGTCTATATGTGATACGCAGGCTGATATCGAATTGCGGCAAAGTAAAAGAGAGTTACTCTGAAAGATTGATCATCGTAAGTATGGTCTTTCCGACCCAGTCTGGTACGAATCTCTATCACACCTCTTTATTACATGCGATGCAGAGATCCAATCGGAAAAAATAACTTGGTCTATCATCCATTCAAAACTACCCAAAATTTATATATATATTTATCTATAGTACGTATAGGTATATTTGTTATGTATGTATATATATTTGGACGCGACAGGTGGCGTTTCCGTCTGATTGAAGCATTTTTTTGTTTATTTTCAGGACAATGTCTGCCAGGCGCACTACTTTATATATAGTATAATGAAAACAGGCTCCCATTGAGACTTATTCACGTGAAATCTACTGAATTTATCGACGTAGGACTATTGCCATTCAGCAGGCTATTTATTTTCTGGATTCGACTAACCCTTTGCTATTCTTTAACGGGCATGAAATAGCTACTTCTAATAGAAATAAAATGTGGGTGTCTCTATAATGACAATAGCTTACGTAACGTTATAAAATATGAAGAGTGTAAATATTACAAATTCACCAAGTGTACACAGTTAGAACTAATCGGTTATTCTAATCTCAATGATGAATTGTGAAATTATTTGACATTTACCGTTTGCTGCCTCTCACCTACATACACGAGAGAATATGATGTAAAACAAAACGTTACATCAACCGACAATATTACGTACACTTTTTATAAGATCGTGATCATAAAACGGCAAATAGGTAATACGGTGTTTTCTTTAGTGTTTTATGTGCACGCTCCGAGTATGTATTTATTACATTCTGTGGAACGAAACGCGCTGAAATGACTCGCATTTCTATTTTTACATAGTTTACGTAAAATTCAGCTATAAATTTCGACTACAAGAGGTATGTATATTTTGATGAAAGCCGTTCAAATGAGATCAGAACCCGAGTCGTTTGTGTGAAAAATATTTACCGAAGTTTATAGTTGTTTAAATTGTTTTTAAAGTTTTGCGTTTTTTTTAAACTCATTGTAAGTAGTAAATATAGTAAAAGTTTTCATCTTCGAGACTATAAAACTACCACTGCACTGCCTTTTTTTCTTCGTACTGACTACGCTATTGACCAAGCAAGGTCTTAACAGCTTCACCGGACTACGGCTCCCGCTCCACTGCCCTTTAAACCATAACTATGCTGATATTTGCACAAAAAAAAAACAAGAGTTTTAGGTATGCGTGTGTATATATTGTTGTATGTATTTATTTCATCTATTTCGTGCACTATACATATCTGTATTTTAGTTATACTATAGTGTTAGATAATTTTAACTCTTTGATATTAGCTCTAACTGATATCAGGTGGTTAACTGGAAGGAAATGCATCGTGGCATTAAGGTTATCAGTGTATAAACAAAATATTACTATAAAATATTCACTCCTTCATCGTTAAAATTTTCACGCTAATGTTATTCTGAGTTAACAGGACAAAATCATAATATTATGATTATAATATTACTAGCTGTGCCCGCGACTTCGTCCGCGTCGAACCTTACGTAAAAAACAGTGATTAATAAAGTCATCTGAATGTATTAAGTCCATTTACTTATCTACTTTTCTGTCGTAGTTAGACCGCGTCGTCATTAAAATTACAATAACTTTTGATAGAGTGGACCGATTTTAATGAAACAAAGACTAAACGTTACTCGAGGATGTTCTTTATGATTTTCTTGATCACTTGATGAGTGAGTTTTATCGTGAACGCAATACTTTAGCACTGATGCGTGTTCATACAAACAGACAGATAGACAGACAGACAGACAAAATTACTGAAATGTATTTTATTACATATTCCTAGACATCTGCAATAATTTTTTTCACGAAAATCGAATAAGTACATTCTTATTATATGTATAGATTGCAGGTGGCTTCTCTCGCCTTAATGTCCTTTTTTTTTTCGAACTGACTACGCTATTGACCATGGAAGGTCTTAACAGCTTCACCGGACTACCCGCCTTAATGTAAATTTGATCTATCCATCAAGAACAAGTAAGTACATTTCCCTAGATGAAACGTACCCTATGTTCTTTCCTGTTGTTCGTTCGTTCGTACTTAAAATGTTAGTAAGGAGTTTCATACGAGTGATGACTGAACTTGATGATTATGATCTTTGTTTTGATTTTGTGTTTCTAATTCTCTATATTGAGTATTTTAAATTATGCGATATTTAAGTAATGGTTCTTTATGATATTATCAGCTTATTTTAGTTTATATTCCATATTTATTTCTAATATTTTTACTGTAACTCTTTACCATATAGAGCATTCTGTGCCAACTTTTAAAGGCCAATCAATATACCTATGGATTTTCCGTATATAGTTAATTCATATATGGTGTACTAGCTGTCATAAATAAATGACTGAATGGCTCTTCGATCAACAATAACTAGAAATCGGGTTGGCGCGAAAAATACGTCTAGGTAAATAACAGCTCACTTGAAACGTAAGCTTTTATTTTGTTTAGTTTGTTTGAAACACAGCCAATGTAAGCACGTTTCACAATGCCGCAGTGTATTCAAAAGATGCAAAAATAATACCCGAAAAAGCAATTTAACGGCAGGAGTATCTTACTTTCCCTAAATACATGTTGAATAAGTTATATTTTAAGCTTTAAACCACAAAATTGAATTGTACTTTCATATTTATAATGTGTGGCTTGAGAAACATAATTCTCTTTTTAGAAAATCTAAACAAAACTGATTATCAACAGATATAAGTTGATTCACTCGAACACGCATTGCATCATTCTCTACAAAACTCTTTACTCACGTTTCGATAGTAGAGAATGGGATCTGAAAAGCTGAGTCACTTCATGACTCATGCGGCTAAGACACTCGGGGTAATAAAAACCTCAATGTTTTCAAAGTAATGCAACAAATCTGATAGGGGTATTCCGTAAGCTTTAGTCATGCATTCCCGTCTTGAATGGAACGGTTTCTGTCACATAAGATGGATTATTATGTCTCAGTTTGTTGTTTGTTTTCGCTATTCACTGAACGAGCGGGACATTTGAAGGACAAAAACAAATATGTTTCTTCTGTATGCTTGACAAAAAACCGTTCGACATTCAATCCCCAGTTGGTTTATCATATTTTATTATAGGATAGCTTGTGTCCGCGAGTTTGTTGTTGTAAAAATAGTTTTCTTGTTTTATATGGATTAATTGTGGGCTACATTTACCTCCATAACCCTTTCAGTAAGTTTATCATTATTGTTCAACCACAATTATTAATAAACGTAATAGTGTACCTAAATAGTTCTTTGAAAAGTTTTTTTATCTGCTAATAAAATACTCTTTAAAACTGGTTCAGCAATATCGGAAATTATCTCGAATATATCTCAAATACTTCAATTTTTTATGTAGATTAATGTTAACAATTTGTTTATGGTATACATAAATATCGAATGGGATATATAAAAGTTAGACAATTCATAGTTTCGTTACAATGAACAGTAAATAATAACGCGTTTTTTTGTGAGAAATGAATCAGTAACAATGATACAATGAAGACGTAAACAGGCGCCAAAGATTTGTCCTTCTACGAAATAGGAGCAGAATTCCCGGTTAACATTGACATGATGCGACGCGTCGGGAAACCCGCCCGTGCAATGTGCTGGACTTGGCTACCTGTTGTGTAATGTTAACTCGGTCGAGTAAGATCGAAGACCCTTTAAGATATTCACTTTACACATTTTCTCCGAGTAAACTGGTGTCCAAATCCTAACTCTTTTTAGTCTGTTTTATTCTGTATATAGAAATAAATGTTTAACAGTTTCTACAATAGTTTTATATTAACTTCTGCAACAGTTTTCTAGTAATTTCTTAAAAATTGTGGTTTAAAAACTTTTATAACACTTTCGAAAATATTGGTCACTAAAAACAATCAATTCTAGACAATACTATTTTACATTTCTATGGACGTCTATTGCTTACCTGTTTGTACATTTGATATGAAAATCTATAATTAAGTTATAATTAACTTACTAGACATATGAAAGAATAAATTATTAGGTGTAAAATCTTCTATAATTTGTTCGTAAAACCTAAATATATTAAAACAACAATGAGTAACAGAAGCAACGGAATTTGTTGGAAATAACCATTCAGAGCAGAACCAGTTGATTATTAGGTACTAATGTAGTTTAGTATCCTTTTCACGCTAGTCATAATATCGGAATTTTAATTGGTTCAACGTGTAATCGACATAGATCGTAATAGGCAGAGGAGCTATATATAGGCGCTTGCGACACCAGAAGCATCACATGCGCGCGAAAGGTATAAATCTTGACTGCTACACCTCATATACCTACTATTGTTTCCGTATGATTTTTTTTTTTATACTTGCGCGGCAAAACGACTACACCGTGCCTGATGGTAAGCACAGTACAATCCAAAAACAATGGCGACCACCGAGAGACACACTATCCATCGTCGGTCGCCGCTGTCATGCCGGCCTGCGAAAGGCTGGATATGCACAGGCTGATCCCGAAACGCGACCCGCAAAAGCAAATCACTATGACGGGCTTTTTCGCCATATACATGGTGGTTGCGACCCAGTCAGGCTGTAAAACCCTACCACCCCGCTTTCGCCATTGCCTCGTTCGTTATTCAGCAGGGTGCACCACGTGCAGGTGAGGTTGGCTTGGATGTCTCAAGTCTTAGATGTTATTTGACACCCCTTACACCCCAAAATTTGGAATTCATATCATGTAACGCAAGTAAATAAAAAATAACTCTTATTTGGTTTTTGTATTTAAAGTAATTGCATTTTTACCAGACTGCGTATCAAATCAAAGACAAGGTTATTTTTTGTTCTATATTTTAATGGGTTTGTCTATTTTACTGTTGTATTTTGTGTAGTATTTAGAAGAAAAAAAATCGAATTTTTAAAATGAAATAAAAGTGATTAAGTTTTTTGTTGCTTATAAAAACACACTCCTTTTTCACATTGTAATCAAGTATATCGTTAACAGGAAGCCAACTATCATATAACAGTTATTTGAATGGTACATACTCGTATAGTTAGTTCCCAAAGTAGTTGCAGATGGACCCTCAATTTTGCTCTATGAGAAAAAAAGCCGGGGTTACTATCTTTGCTATCTATACTTTTATAGAAGCAAAAGTGTCGATGATTTACATTTTCAACGACTGATTGTGACGTTACTGAAAAATATTATTTTGTACTCGTACTGACAAAAATAAAATAGGCTCACAATTACACTACAGTCATACATCTTATAATGCTGTAGCTGCAGTTCCCTCATCGATTTCTAGCCTGTCGTTTCTTTTCGCATTCGCTCCGATATCCTGAATATAACTACTCAAACGCACCACGGTGCACTTTATATAACTTTTAATGAAAGAGGGCGGAAAACTCTGGACGTTTGACGTCATTATTCGAATGATTCGACAAAGTTCGAGGTATTATTTTTTTCACTATTTATAAAACCCCATTGTATTTCGTTTTCACGGTCTATGAATTATTCTTTGCTTTACTTGTAACGAGTTTACATACAGAGTGTAAAAATAAGAGTATTGCCATCCAACCACTTGTAAATGGTCTTTTCAAATCGAATATATAATTTACAATCAAGAATAAGTTAAATTACAAAATTGAATTACTTTCATAATAGAAAGATATCAATTTTATTCGTTTATTTTTGTGAGCAGTTGACATTTAAATACCCATCTATTATTTATTTATGATCCATGCAGTTAATCATTATTAAAGTGAGCAATATGCTTCTGCTGACGAGTGACGCATTACTCTGAATCATGTGAAACTGCAATCGCAATTTCATTATGTAGTACGTATTTAAAAATAGAGACAAAGAAAAGTAACTAGTTAGGGAGAGTGTGTAAATAGATTACGTCATCTATCACATACCACAATTGCGTTTTACCTCAAACATTACTGGCTCTAGCCATTTATACTTTTAACTTTTATTTAATAACGAAATCGAATTAGTTCATAAATACATAGAATATTGACATAATCACATGACCGATAAATCGATGTTTCGTTTCGAAATTATATATCGGCGCAAAAGCTTTAGCCATTCATAAAAAATACCGTAGAGCTATTGTACTACAGTTAAAATATGTTTTTGGCATGCCGTATCCCGCATAGTTATTTTTATGGTTAATAACATAGTCTCAGTTTTTTATTTCAAAGTTGTTTTAGCTATCGCTTCTCTCTTGCGAAATAAGTGATTTGTGGACAGTTGTTAAAGTTGTTATCAATACTACTAGCTTTTACCCGCGATATCGTGCGCGTTAGTGTAAATTCGTAGTAATTTTTTTTCTGGATAAATGAGGTAGCATTTAATTTTTAGAGGAAGCAAAAGTATCGCGGAACTCTTATTCGGGTTGATTTCTATCAGACCACTACGGTACCATTTGCAGAGATCACGAACGGCCCGTTGGATGCGGTTTCTAAGATTGACCCTATGCTAGTCTGAAGCAATGTGTCGTCTCTCGACCTCTGGGAAACAAGGTAGAGCATTAATAAGTAGATTAAAGAGTGATGGCGCGAGAATGGACTCTCGGGGTACATTTGAGCGGATCTGGTGGGGTGGGGATAGTTTACCTTCTGCTCTGAAGCTGAAAGTTCTATCAAAGTGATATCGCGAATGATATGAACTAGGCTACCGGGGACGCGATACTGACTGATTCACAGCTTCACCGGACTACTAAGGCGAGCGCTTAAGGCTCTTCGCCGCTTGGCAACAAGCTCAAGGGTGCCAGAGAGGCCGAAGTTCGTCTTGGTCTGTTGCCTTAGATGCAATTTCGCGAATCTGTCTAAGCTAAACTAATCCAGCTATTCATTCATATATTTATTTTTTTATATCATGGCAAAGGAACAGGAGGGTCGCCTGATATTAAGTGATCAACACCGTCCACAGACAATTGCAACACCAAAGAAGAGAGAGAAGAGAGGGGGAGTGGGGTAGGGGGAGAGGATGGGGAGAGAAGGGGATGGGGAGGGGCCGGGAAGATTAGGAATTCAAACGTGTATATCGTTTCTGACGACTAGGCTAATGTGAACTAACCCAGTTCTGTAAATATGGTTCTGTAATTCCAAGCGATAAAAAATGAAAGGCATAGACTACGCGGTTTTAGCCTATTCCACAACGAAAAACCTCTATCGTTGTATTCACACAGAAGAAGATACTCGTTTGTTATGGATATGATCAAGTAACCGATAAAGTGGATGTCTCCCATGTTAATGTCATATTTTTATAACTTTCACGGTAATTGTTCAGTTAATAGTTAATTAGTACAATACATGTCCGTCATAAATCAATATTGTAATACATCATTAATATCCAATAGGTACCTGCCTTAAGTCAAGCTTTTCATACAGAAAAGAAATAGAATAGAAATACTATTACCCTATGATAGGCCAAATCAAACTCTGTAGTCCGGTGAATAGTCGCTAGGTCAATAGCGTAGTAAGTTCAAAAAAAAAGAAGGCCATATCAACATGAGCGAAGCCGTGAGTAAAAACCAGTATCCTATTTACACAATAAATATTCACACCGGCCGATTGACATACAATTTTTCCCCTACTATAAATGTCATTTCAAAAACAGATTTTATAACTTCTACCCACTTGACTATAACCATATATTATAGATTTGTTCGATTAGACGCGGCAAAGACTGGTAGCTTTATAATTGTCACAGTTACATAAACTTTGAATGCATGTTTAGAAGGTCACATTGCTCCGTAAATGTGTGATAAATTTTATGATATGTTTCGTATCTCTTTTCTTAACATGTGATGTAATTTGAAGGCGATTCCTAAGAAATTTTCGTTTTCAGATTTACACCAAACTAAAAAGCATTCTGACACGACGTGAGTGGATGAAGGCATATTGATTAATGTGAGTAAGTGGCGTTTGGATATTCATATAAAAAGAAATTGTGTAAATGTTATAAGTGTTTCATAAAAACCAAAATCCTTATCTGAGTAATGGAGATAAAATGAGAATACTATTAAATTACACTTTTTTTTTAAGTCGTTTTGAAATTACTATAGACTTCTATATATAACAAAGTAATATTTGTTTTTTTTTTATATTCAGTAACTACGCGAAATAAAAATTATTGAAGGATGAAATTGTACATACACCTTATAGGGATATAGAAAAAGACATAGGTCAAATCCATGTTAGTGGTAGTGAAGCCGCGGGCAAAAGCTAGTAATTCTATAAATATATAATAGAATAATATAAATTAAAAAAAAAAAAAATGTTGGGAATGTTTCATTCGTGTGAAAAATACTTGCTGATGTTATCGACTTCATTCGTATTCATAATATCAATTATGTTCAACACATGATGTGTTTGATAAAGATAATAATAAGTGTTAATAATAAGGTACAAAGATAATAATAAGGTACATACCATTCAGAATGAATTTAATATAAATAAATAAGCTATTGGTAGGTGCCTGTCTCTCGCTGTTTAAAGCTTTTCGGCGGTCAAATATATAATGGTTGATTCTGGATTGTATGGACAAAAGGCATACAGTAAGTTTATCACCACGTACTTTGTGGTAGCCGGTCCAATACAGATACCTTAAAACCTATCTTGATAACTTTATGCCTTTACTGATGATCCCGGAATGCAACACACCAAGTCTACCACTATTATAAATTGTAAAACCGTTGAAGCACGCTTGAAAATTGAATTCTTAATCTCACAATTTAACAAAGTATACACAAAGAGGAATATTAGAACACTTACATGAATGGTATCCGTGAGGTTAGGTTTGATTTCCGCTGACTATAACAAAATTTATGATTGACCTGAACCGTTTAGGACTTCGCTAATTGAAGTTCTATAGTCTGGTAATTATAGAACATTACATATTGTAGACCTATAATTTTGTCCATACTCTTTTCACTATAATAAAAAAGTCCGTGCCAATTATTAATTTCAAAAAAGCTAAGGTACTTAAAATGGTCTCAATACAATATCATGATTCCAGTGTTACATCATTTATTTATACACTATTATATGTCGTGACAATGGTTAAGTATAGTTTTTACGACTCTGATGTTTTGATCGCGGATATAAAAAACTCAAACATTGTTAC
Source organism: Antheraea pernyi (assembly GCA_015888305.1). NCBI lineage: Eukaryota > Metazoa > Arthropoda > Insecta > Lepidoptera > Saturniidae > Antheraea > Antheraea pernyi. The sequence continues at coordinate 3,687,331 of MU158751.1, read as the reverse complement.
AATTTACGAGCGAACCGATGCAGTAACTACAGCCGTCCTTGGGACCGGAGCTCACTCTACACGACCGAAACGTAATAAAATGTAACAAGTACATGCGCATGTGTACATAATGACAGCGTCTACGACACCACACATACGTACCGAAATACGTCACCCGCGCACACTACTACAAGTAATTTATACTCTTTAGTAACTTCTACGAAGTACTTGATTCGTCAAATGGTGTTAAATCTTTGTGGAATATTTTTTTTTCAAATAGATACTTTTTGCTTTCCTATCGATCAATCTTATAATATTTACACATACACATGAAACTACCTTTGACATTTGTAAACTTATACATAAATCGAGCAGGGCTGATAGGATTGTCATGAAATTTGTTCTAGAATAAGTTTCAGTAGAATAGACATCACTACATATTTATAAAACAAAGTCCTCTGCCACGTCTATCTGTCTGTCTGTTCGCGATAAGCTCAAAAACTACTGAACGGATTTTCATGCGGTTTTCAACACTAGATAAAGTGATTCATAACGAAGGTTTTTTAGGTATATAATTTGTCAAAGTTTTTTGTTATTATTAGGGCGGGATGACTTCCGCCCGGCCCGCTAGTGTGTTTGTTATATTTTTAACGTCTATCGAAGCGGACGTATATGGCTAGTAAGTCTTCTGTATATATAAAGTATGATGTATGTATATGTATTGATACACTACAACATGTTTCACAGATCTCCATGAAGCACCACTATTAAAAAAACACATCTCAGTGTTTTTCCACGGACAATACTTTTAAGCTAGCCATTTTGTTATACACGCCTCTGCCTTGCCGCTGCATCGTATCAACTTACGAGACGTAGGCACAAATTTCCATAATAGACAGTCTAGGTTATATTTAGATCGTGGTTGACAGACATAGTATAGAATATTCTCTAGGTACCTAGGATCATCGTATGTTGTACTGGAAGTGCAATAGAATGTTGCATATAGTTTCTGGTATAGAGAGTTATTGGAAAGAAACGAAATTAATAAACAATAAAACTCTCATTTTTTTTTAATACAGACTTTAAGTGTTCAGCCGCGACCTCAACTGATGTTAGTGAAGATACAGTCTGAGATGGTAAACACACTAAGCAAAGAGAGAGGCTGACTTGAGAGGTGCTTGACGACTGATTTTTACCTTGAGTGTATCATCTAGCTAGTTCAGAAAGCTTTGTTATAATGTAAATTATTACATTAAATTCAATTCATATTGTTCTTTAAAAATGTATATAAATGACAAACAAGTAGGCACCTATAGATAGAATTTTAATAAGATTAACGCATTAGATGTAAACTATGTTTAAACCGTAGCCACTGGCATATAAATTTCACATGAGAAAAGGTAAATCAACAACAAACGGTTAACAACCTTGCAAAAAACCAGAGGTTGTCGTATGCATTACATAACCCGTAGGCGCTAGTGATGGGACGAGAGATAATTAAGAGCGCATATATAAATAATTTCTACGATGATTTATTTATGTATCACATACATGTATGGACATTGTACTTATAACAAAGTTCATACAAAATATTTGTCTTGTTTTTGGTAAAATTACTTAGAACTACGAATACAAATAACACGAAAAAAAATCGAAAATCTTTCAGATTTAATTTAATCTACCAAGTGACTGGTCAGTCAAGAAATATTATGAAATTACAGTTCTTTTAAGGATCAATCATGTCAAAACTACAGAAAGTATATGTACGGCACAGGGCTATGATCATTCGATGCGGAATTTTACGTAGATGGTTCTTAACAATTTTTTGGATTCGATTGACTCTTTGCAATTTCTTATTGCTTAACGAAGCGGCCCAGAATTTCCTGGTATGAGTTCAGAGTAATTCGTCAATGTGTGGGGATAATAACAATAGTGTCAGTAAAATATTATAGTAATTTGCAGTAGTACGTTGAATATTGTAGTGATATACTATATACCAGTCTTTTTCGTGTTTGGTCGTACAAACATTTTTGAACATAGAACCAAAGTAGAAAATGAGCAGTTATGCAAATGTGTGAATTCATAACATAGCATATCTCAAATATAATAGAGAGACTATTGTATATAAATATTTTATTTAGATAATTCCTGCGTATGTAAATAAATTTAAACATATTCGAGAATGACTGAATAAAAAATGCCTAAATTTTAGTTTAGTGGAGAGTTTTAATTGATTGCGTCTTTCAGTAATTGACTGATAAAGGTGGATGATGTTATTTGTCAATAAATTACTTTAAATCCTTACTTATATAATAGTAGCGGGCCCGGCAGACGTTGTCCCGCCCTAATTATAAAACAAATCTTGACAAATTATATACCAAAACGTTCCTCATTAACCACTTTATCCACGGGTGAAAACCGCATGAAAAGCCGTTTAGTAGTTTTTGAGTTTATCATGAACAGACAGACGCGGTAGGGGCCTTTGTTTTATACTATGTAATGAAATGCAAATATGACTTTGTTTATTACGCTTTCACGGCTTAACTACTTAACCGATAATCATGAAATCTGGTATATACCTTGTTAGGAGTGCAAAACGAAACATAGGGTACCTATCATCTCTATCGTCCAGAAAAAGAACTGTTCTCGAGGTATAGATCGAAATTTGATTAACGCGAGCAAAACCGGGAGTAAAAGTTCGTTATATTCATAAAATGTGTATAGAATTAACAAAAAACAAGTATATTTGGAGATTAGTTACGTCTCTAGTTTGTACATACATACATTAAAGCAGAAAACGTGAAAAAGGCGCGATGTTCGTGGGCGGTCGTCGCGTGGGGGGAGGCGTGCCTTATCTCCGTCCACTGCGTCGACTGACTGCTGCAGTCATACTTAACTAGGTGTATTTTGAAAGCTGATCTAAAGATTTCGGGATTTTACGCAGAGCTTTAATTGAAATTACGCCTTCTTTTATGACAAATTTGTGTATATACATTCATTCAAAGAATCGTGTTTCATTGTGTTAAAATTAATTTTGTAATTGTATGCTTGCTTAATGCTTCGAGGATCTGTCAAAGTAATTTAGGAACGCGCTTTGCGGATGCCCTTGCATCTGTTATTATTGTTCTAGCTACTGAGCGATTTTCGCTGGTTATACAGACAGATATTACGAGACGCTATAAAGGTAAAGTGAAAAACTCTGATACCTGAAATCTTATAATAAGTTATTTTAGGCATAATATTTCTTTTAATTAACAATTAAGAAAGTACATATCTATAAATACTCCCTAACTTAATTCACTGAAAAATATCAATAGAGTCCTCAAAAGCCATAGAATTTATATTAATAATTACCATTGTTTAAAATAAAATATTTAAGCCTTTTTTATTAGTACAAAGTGGGTCTTGTTGTTATATTAATTTTCATCTTCAACAATAAGTTATTTACTAATAATTAGTCTTAGAGAATTAGTCTATTTCTATTATCGTTACATAGTATAAAACAGAGTCCCCTACCGGGTCTGTCTGTCTGTCTGTTCGCGATAAACTCGAAAACTACTGAACGGATTTTCTTGCGGTTTTCACCAGTAGATAAAGTTCATTCATGATGAACGTTTTGGTATACAATTTGTCAAGGATTGTTTTTATAATCGGGGCGGGACAACGTCTGCCGAGCCCGCTAGTAGATAATAAAAAATGAATGTTGCTATATCTGAGCCCAATAAACTCAAATGCCACTTAACAGATTAATTACTACAGCGGTTATCACTCCTAAGACTATTTTCAAGAAGAAAGTTTTTATTATATCACTGTTGCTATAAATTTGACTATTTATTAAAACAAATCATTATTACCCACTCATCCATTAATAATTAAATCTTGGAAACCTTGGAGCACGACTAGTAAACCGAGAGCACGGCTAGTTATCATATAAACTACATACTTACCTAATTCATGTCTTAAAAATATTATCTCAAAATGAAATTTTCTCATAAGGTCCTAAAAATATATTGCATTACTGAAAAACCAATCTTTATCTATATAAAATTAACGAGTAAACATGTTTTTCACGTTAATATTTAATTAACGTATGAGATAAGATGATAACCCACGTCAAATTCGCACGTGGGCGTCGCGACGCGAACCGTTTCAACAAGTCCTTTATAAGGATACTTTTTATTACCACATTAATCAGGACTATCTAATAAAATCTATACTAATATTATAAAGCTGGTGGGTTTGTTTGTTTGCTTGTACGCGCTAATCCCAGGAACTACTAGTCCGATTAGAAAAATCACAGTGTTAGCTGGCTCATTTATCGAGGAAGGCTATAAGACCACTAAGCTGTAGGAACTCCATTCTCATGTTTACCTGCTAGTAACCTTTTTACTGCAACTCTCACTGCGCGTTATAAAATATATTAGAAAATGTCAGATGGAACGACTTCAGTTTTGCATTGTCATGAGCTACGAAATCTGTCTTTGGTAATTGATATTGTGAGTATATAATTATTAAAGGTTTTCCTAAAAAGCTATTAATTATAGTAAGACCAATAGGAGTGGACCACCAATGAAGAATGTTTCAAAATCGGTATTTTTCCTTTTGAGAGCTCTCGCTGCGTGGTAGCGTTAGAACAAAGTAACTATTTCACGCCGACGAAGTCACGGGTACAGCTAGTACAATATAAAAGAACCTTTTGATTGTAACATAACTTTGGTCGTAGTCCGGTGAAGCTGTTAAGACCTTGCTAGGTAAATAGCGTAGTCTGTTCGAGAAAAAAAAAACGTTTATTATACAAGTGACGATTGTGATGCTCAGTTTATGCTCTGTTTTTGTACCGAAAGCGATCTACGTAGTGTACATGTATTTTTCGGGCGAAATTACGTAATTGTTTTGAATTCTAAGAAAAACAAGACTGTTCCGAGAATATATAAATTTAAAATGATTGCACTTCCCGAGAATCAGTACAATAACTACTCTATACGTATATTATTCAATACGATCGGAATGCAAAAAAGATACCTATAGTAACACCGCAAAATGATTTATTTCATGTTATTGTCTTGCATTTGTACAACTCAATGAATTAATATTTACATTTTTGTAATGGTACCATCAACTTTTTGAAAAGTATGTATCGTTATACAATACATAAATGGACCCTTTACTTCAGTTAGTAGAATTTTCGTCAATTAAAGTTGGAATTTTCGGGTTAAACCCTAGGTTCCAAAAAAAATTACGGATACAGAATTTTTTGTTACAGATATCGGTGTATCTAACCTTGAATGTATTACTCGTTTGTTTATAGATTATTTTTATAGCTATATACCTGTATTAAGGCTATACTGACACGAGCATTTTTACAACGTACTTTCATATAGAGGAGGGTTGCTGAAACTTGAAATGCTGACGATCCACCTCAATATTATTAGACTACAATTGATTGATTTTGAAAATCTGCAAGTATGTGTGATATAGGATTGTCGTCTAAGTGGAGATAACTCCCGTTAAAAACGATAAAACAAAGTGATGAGGGGGTTATTCTGACCTTTATTCATTACTTTTTTTTTTTCGAACTGACTACGCTATTGACCAAGCAAGGTCTTAACAGCTTCACCGGACTACTTTTATTCATTACGTTTTGTTTTAGTTACTCACCAACTAAAAAAAATCTGTGAATAGTATATCGGTAATTTTTTCTCGAAATCTACTCAAAAAGCAATCATGCCCATCCTGTCGACTGTTTGAGCACCCCTGATATAGAGAGCCTTAGATATTTTTGAAGTGAAACCTCGTTATCGACGTAGGGAGGAATTTTAGAGCATGTAAAAAAAAATATGTAAAAACGTATGTAACGTTTTTCGGTTACGCGCCATGTTTATTTCTAAAGGTGCGCTCACAATGATCAAAATCCTATCTAAATAAATGTAGTGTGACCATTTTCAGCGCTAAGTGGAACACACCTTAAATTATTTAAGTTAAATCACGTTTTTCTGTTACGCACCTTGCTTATTTCTAAAACTTTACTTTAATAAAGTGATTGGCGAAAAAATTTATAAAGTGATTGGCAAAAGAGTTTATTCCAATTTCAGTAGATTTCTAACAGAAGTAAGTAATTAAATCTTTTTTCCAACATATTCAACACGTGGGTGTGATTATAGTGTTTATTTTTTTTAAAGTTATTTCAGGTTCACTTTAGTTTTTATGTTAATATCTGTGAATGTAAATAATTCGTAAAGAATAAAGCGTCATAAAGAAGTTTCACTTCTTACATGTGTACACTGATACACGTACGTATTTTTTTTTACAAGAAACAAAGAAACCGAAATAATTAACTTACTTTTTTCATAGTTAAGAATTATCTATACATATAAAAAGGTTTTAAGTTAAAACATGACCGTACATAAATTTAAAAATCCAACAATGTAATTATAAATTTATTTTATCTATATACGGAATATTACATTCTCTGAAGGTACTATTAAAAAAACCCGTCAACCCCATTATTGTTAAGGGATCAACATTCAGACGGATTCAATAATACCTAGCTGTAGGCAATATGAATATCCGATTAGCAACGCTTCAACTGAACCGATATCATTCCACCAACAAAAGATTGGAAAACGAAAAATGAATTGTTATTTTTAAAGTTTCAGTACAGTTGCACTCCGCATCAAGCCACTGAAAGCTATACGTAGTCTAATAAAAATTTCAAGAGGCTTAAATCGAAATAACGTTGTTCGAAATGGTACCTTAAAGAAACGTTTATTATCTTTTTTAATATTCTACTGGTTGAACAGAAATATTATTCTAAAAATTCTTCATATAGAGAACAAAGTAAAAAAGAATCGTATTTTTTTTTTGAAGTTATACTTCTTTTGGCGCATTAAGGAAAAATGATGAGAGTAAATTTTTACAATACGCGGGCACACCGTCACGAAAAACTGACACACTGAAGTTATTACGATGCGCGCGTACACCGTCACGAAAAACCCACACCCTGAAGTTAGCTATAGCCAACATTTTGTTTCTTTGTATTAAAACTTTCAATGTATTAAATACCTTTTCTCTATTGTTAGTGTCGTTTTTTCTACAAACGTAGAATAAGGAGAATGATAAGATTTTTGAAAAGATTTTTATCTTGTTACGCCAAAGAAGTATAACTTCTAACACGTGTACATAAGTATAAAATAAGTGTATAGTATAATATATAATAGTTTTTAGAGCATATGGTATATGAAATTATAATTAATTTACATTAAAATGGCTTGGAGTTTAGTATCTAACTTTCAATCATACCCGATAGAGTTATTCATAGATATTTTTAGACTGACTAAATCACAAAGTGGATATAAATAGTTCGCACGAGTTCCACTAATAACATTATAGACGCTTTTTGTTTTACTTGTTCTTATTTATGAAATAAATTCGAAACCTGCCCTACTGAATTAATAATTTACAAAGCTATCTGTAATATTGCTAAAGTGATTTGGGTTTTATATAATTTTTCTTATTTCCTACTTAAGCTTCGGTAGTAACATCAGTTTTCGAGAACGTAGAAATCTCTACAGGGCTGCGTCGTGAGCAACATACAGTTTTTTTTGGTTACGTCATAGGAGGCACAGGAACAGGTGGTTCACCTGATGTTAAGTAATCACCACCGCCTGGACACTAACAACACCAGGAGAGTCGCAAGAGCGTTGCCAGCCCGTGTTTGGGGGAATGGGGTGGATGGAGGAAACGAGAGGGGAGTGGGAGGTGGGCCTCCGGCGCTCTCACTGACCGAACGAAACGCAATAATGCAAGCACTGTTACTTCACGTCGGTTTTCTATGAGAGTAATAGATTCAGCGTGGATCTACCGCCTACAAAAAGATGGCGATAATAAAAATAACAGTTACTACTCTTTTAGTTATTCGCATTTCAGGATCATCCACTATATGATATACACCCAGCTGCCGGCATGTTTGAATGCTGGAATGATAGCGACGACCACCGATGGTTTGTACATCAGTTAGCGGTCTCAATTGTTTTTTGCATTGAAATGTGCCTATTATCAAGTAAACTGCAAGTACCCAGTCATAAAAAAAAAAACAAAAAAAATAATCACAAATCAACCTGTTCCTGAATGTCCATACGTAATAAAAAAGTAGTACAAAACGAAGTATACAGAAAATGTCTATAGGTATCAATCATTTGGTTTACGCCTATTTATTTTGCACTGGTAACGGCTACATTTTTAACACAACGTTGAATTAAGTTTACGTGTGATGAATAAAACCTATATGATTATAGAGAATCCTTGACTTATACTATTTAATACGTAAATTGTCTGTTAATAATACAACAATGTGACCTTTATTAGCCAGTATCATATCGTAATATATGTGTAAACCGTCTTTCATAATTTGATTTTGTAAACCGAATATAGTTGTTTTATGTTTTAAGCTTCCATCAATAATAACTAGATATCGGGTCGGCGCGAAAAATACGTCTAGGTAAATAACAGCTCACTTGAAACGTGAGCTTTTATTTTGTTTAGTTTACTAGGTGTCATGGTTGTAATTAGGTTGAACTTAAAACTCTTTTAAAACTTTGATTCTCCTTTTCTTAGTAAACAAATAGCTACACATAAGTATATATTTACGCGGACAGGATTTAGATTCGATTTTGTACGTGACCCTTTATCTAGTTATTGTTGATCGAAGGTTTTAAGATAACATTCTGATGTTTTTAATACTGTCAACATTTTCTACCGTTTTCAGACTATTTATATTACAGTGAATAAATCGCGTCAAAGTTCTATTTTATAAAAGTGATCCAGTAGGTTACAGCAAAATGCACACGTTGTAGAAAAGTTTAATTTCTCGACAACGTGACCCCTGTTTAATTAAAACTGTGAGAGTTGTGTTAGATAAGCTGCACATACAGGTGTGAAAGAATCTAGTAATAATATCTTACGTAAATACTGATTAAACCGAAAGGGTTAAGCTGACCTGTGTCTGTAGAGGATTTTAACGTTTAAGTAGAGAATTATCTACGCTCATGATTTCTTGAAACACCGTTATTTAAATCCCATTTCAACAAATAACTCGAGAGCTAAGCTGAAGCCGTCCGCTGCAGATAATATTTAGAGCTCCGGCGTTAAATGAAAAGCTGGAGTTTCTAGGAAATTATTAGAACATTTCAGTAATACAAATTAATTTCGTGACAGTAACCGATTTTTTTAATCATATAACTCTCATATATCACCTTATACGAGTTATAAGTGGCACGGCGATAAAACAAAGTTACGGTGTACGGTACATTAAACAATTTAATGCAATTTAAAAATCCAGAGGAGTAATTCTAAACCCACCTTTTTTTTTTTTTATGTCATAGGTGGCAAACGAACAGGTGGGTCACCTGCTGTTAAGTGATCACCACCATCCATGCACACTAACAACCCCAGAGGAGTCGTAAGTGCGTTGCCATCTTTCGGAGGGAAGGGTTAGGGGAGGGAAAAGGAGAGGAGAGAGGAGAGGGGAGGGGAGATGGGTCTCCGGCGCTCTCACTGACCGAACGAAACGCAACAATGCAAGCACTGTTACTTCACGTCGGTTTTCTATGAGAGGGTGGTACTACCCCGGGCGAGCCGACCCATTCATGCTGAAACCAATAGAGATTTATAAACAATAGAGAAATTATAAATTAAATTAAATGATTATTTTATTGGTTAATAAATGGTAGCTATTTAAATTCTATAGTAATTTAATGGCAATAATATATATAATTGATTGGAATTAAAACGATTTTGGTTTCGTATCATTTATACATGTACAACACATGCAATTTATTAAACAAATCCGGGGTTCATTCGTAGTCGCGATACAAAACGTAACAATACGCTAAATCGTTAACCGATTGTCTCGGTTCGCTTTTGCCTTTCATGAGTATTATTCATGTTATCGATAATTTCCACGTGCATCGGTTCAATGAACGTGTTAGCCATGAATTGGCACGATCTCATCAACTCAAGGCTAACTAGTAATTGTTTAGGGCCCGGAGAATATTTCGCATTAATTTACGTTTGCGAATACGGCTTCAAGATTTTTCTTCATGTCTTTTTATGTATCTTTTGTTATCACATTTAGCTAAAGATTAAGTCCTTGAGATAAAAGTTTGGATTGTGTAACTTTTCCCGTAGTAAAATGGTAGTTCTTGACTTAACTGTGAATATGAATATTTAATACGGAGATGCGGAGAGGAATGATATTTGTAAAGTGATTCTTTACTTTGCTCATTGAAAAGTAGAGAGGCGTATCTAAACATAGTTAAAGTGACTTTATAATGTAGGTTAACTTAACGATCAGTTGTTATAAACTGTTAAGAAATGATCATTCTATTTGAAGATGCGTATTACTGGTTTTAATGTAGAATAAAAATTTTGAAGGTTATTTTCGCATATCTGTAATATTGTTGAAAATATGTTATTTATTATCTAAGTATATACAACAATTCAGTGTCTTAATGTTTGTCCACGATAAACTACGAAACTACGCAATCATATTTTCAATTTGGTCAAGATGAGAGAAGATAATTTATATTATACTAGCGGGCCCGGCAGACGTTGTACCGCCCAGATAATAAAAAAAAACCCTAATAAATTATATACCAAAACGTTCCTCATGAATCACTTTATCCATTGGGAAAAGCGCATGAAAATCCGTTTAGTAGTTTTTGAGCTTATCGCGAACAGACAGGCAGACGCGGTAGGGGACTTTGTTTTATACTATGTATTGATTTTGAATAGTGACCTCAATATTTTTTAATTACAAAGGAAACGATTGTCGATGTTGATTATTGTTATTAACTGTAAGTTTCATCAGTCTCGAACAGATGGCACTTTAAATTAGTGTGTTACAAACACGGGCTGGCAACGCACTTGCGAATCCCAAATGTTGCAAGTGTCTATGGACGACGGTGTTCAATTAATATCAGGTGACCCACCTGTTCGTTTGCGTACTATGATATAAAAAAAAACACAAAAAATTGCGCCACGTTTTAATTTAGAATTTCTTTTTTAACTTCTATTTATTTTATGGTGCACGTGTTATTGTAATCTAATTACTACATAATCGCGCTTTTTCTGTATCGAGTTTTTAGGCAGATTCATTACCCCATTATATAAATTCTTTATCATAATTTTAATTCAATATATAGTGACTCGGCCACGCGTGGCCGGGTTAGCTAGTATTATATATTATTACTAACGGGCCGGGCGGACGTTGTCCTGTTTTAATAATTAAAAAAAAAATCTTAAATTCAACCGCAGCGCCACCTACCGGTTCCAATTGAATCTAAATCATTCTCGGATACACTGGAACACGCACACAAAATTTAATCAAAATCGGTCCAGCCGTTTTGGAGTTCAGTCACATACACACGTACAGAAGAAATCATTACATAGTATAAAACAAAGTTCCCTACCGCATCTGTCGGTCTGTTCGCGATAAACTCAAAAACTATTGAACGGATTTACATGCCGTTTTCACCAGTGGATAAAATGTTTCATGAGGAATATTTTGGTATATAATTAGTCAAGGATTGTTTTAATAATCAGAGCGGGACAACGTCTGCCGGGCCCGCTAGTTTATATATAAAGATAAATATATTCGTATTTATTATATTATGCAATAGAATTTAACGACATTTATAAAAATCATGTGTGCATCATGTGGTTAATGCCTTTCGTTTTGTTACTGTAAGTCTATAAAAATTGTTTTATCACATACTTATGTAATTTGAAATATTTGAAACATTCGTTTCAGTTTCATTCTTTTTATTTCACCTTTTCATTACTACTTGATCGTAACGTGTTCAAAGATTAAGTTTGCTGTTTTATAGTACCTCCGTGATTACGTATTTCGCAAGAGAAATGCAATATATGACTTAAGTTTAATATGGAAAATTCAAATTATTTACGGTTCATAGCCTAACCTTAACTAAAATATGTAATAGGTACACTTTTTTTTTTCGAACCGTCTTCGCTATTGACCAAGCAAGGTCTTAACAGCTTCACCGGACTACTAAGGCGAACGCTTAAGGCCCTCAGCCGAGCGTAATAGGTACACGCTTTAATAACAATACCCGCTAATCTTTCAGCGTTTAAGCATTATAGACTGTTTTTGTATTTTCTAAATTTGCCATTTTAACCCATATGTATCTTACTCATATCTATGCCTGCAATCCTTTTTTTCTTGTTGAATACGTTATTAGTAGGCAAATGTCTTCTTATATGTTACGCATTAAAATATTCAAGTAATATAATAATAAAGTCCTTTTATTAATTATTTCTGTACTGGGCGGAGAATATAAAAGATATTTGATTCAAATAAAACTTGTATATAAACAACTCCGTGTAGAGAAGGGAAAGTTGTATAGTCCAGAGTTACCCTGCGTTGTAAAACACGGTGCTGCATTATTCTACTATTGTCACGAACAATAGGGTCCGACTGTGAAACGTCAGGTTGTCTTTACAACAATGACGCAGGACACGCCTTTTGGCGGTGAAAGTGATTGAGACACGATGTGTACAAGTGAATACGTGCTTTAAGCGTACGCATTAAAACTGAGTGTTATTTAAACATATATCTATATGAAAGTGTTTTTGTAGATAGTGAATAAAATATTCAGATTTGGTATTGAGACTAAAAAACGAAAATGTCATTAAATATAGTATATTATTTATAACTAACCTATTAAATCTATACTAGAATAAAACTTTAGAGCCATGTCTACATTAAAAATGCTAAAAATTGATTGCGGATAATAGAAGAGGTGTATACGACAAAATTATTTTTAAAAGCTTCTGTTTGATAAAGTTAAACACCAAAACTATCAGACGATTTTATAAAGTTTTAACAAGTAGCTTGATCGTAGCTTAGAGACAACTTTTTTTTTCGAACTGACTACGCTATTGACCAAACGAGGTCTTAACAGCTTCACGCGTAGTCCGGTGAAGCTGAAAAGACCCTGCCGGGTCAATAGCGTAGTCAGTTCAAGAAAAAAAAAAGCTTCACCGGACTACTAATTAGAGATAACATACGGGCATATAATACCAGTATAGGCTTATAGAAAAGAAAAGTGTGTGTGTACTTATGTACACGCGTTAGAAGTTATACTTCTTTGGCGTATAAGATAAAAATCTTTCCAAAAATTTTTTCATTCGCCTTATTCTACGTTTGTAGAACAAACGACACTAACAATAGAAAAAGGTATATATTATTGCATTGAAAGTTTTAATACAAAGAGACAAAATGTTGACTATAGCTAACTTCAGGGTGTCGGTTTTTCGGGACGGTGTGCGCGCGCATCGTAAAAATTTACTCTCATCATTTTTCCACGCGCCAAAAGAAGTATAACTTAAAAAAACAGACCTTTCGAAATCTATTCATCTTAGTAAGTTAGTGGAATAATCAAACGATGGCGCTTTAATATTTCATTTACAGATGTTGCGGGATGAAGACACGAAACCTTAACTTCCAGTTACTTTTGCATGGCAAAGTGTACATGGTTTTCTAGTAGTCAGGTGAAGCTTAGTAGGCCAATAGTGTAGTCAGATCGAAAAAAAACTACTTGGTTTGCTCCCGTGTTTGTGAGTCACAGCTCTTTATACGTATCTCAACAATAATACTTAAAAGGTATTATACAAATAAGCGTAAAAAGTCGCGGGCACAGCTAGTATAATAATATAAGCTATTCCGTTGTTTTATAATTTATCACAGTTTTAAACAGTGTGTTGGTGATGTGATATAAACCGTTATAGGAGTTCTCATTCTATACTTGTTAATTACCTACTTTATATCTTATATTCAAAATGTACTTGATAAATTATATAATTACATTTATACATACAAATAAATACATTTTGTTTACCTTTAGCCTATTTTTAATAAGGTAATTTAAACAAAGGAGGCCTAATTATGCCTATTCATTTTTACTACAAAAAATCTATTGTTGGTCTCTCGAAAACCGTCGAAACATCTTCTGCAGGTTTTTAATTATACACAGAAAGCTAAATTAAAAACCATCGTAGCGATTGCTCTGCTATAAAAGCTCTAAATTTGCCAGCTTGCTTTATATTTACCTTTTATTGTTTTCTTTCTCTACAAATGTAATTTTAATACCAAAGATTAACTCAATATTAAATGTGCGGTTGAAATTTATATATTTATTTTTATTATCGTCTCGGATAGCTTTACTATTCATTTTACTGTATCTATCATATTGTCGCAAACAGTCCATTATATTTGCTAAACAATAATGTTAATCATATTTACTAATTACAATCGTCCTATTCATTATGCTCTGTTATTTCATATCAAACGCACAAAAACCTGACTGACTTAAACAATCTTGTTACCAAAATAAATAAACACATTCCATTGACGCCGACAATGAACGTAAAGACTGAATTAATTTACTTTGGCGCAAGGATATTTACTCAGAGGAAATGAAAAGATAAGCAATTCAACAGCTGTCGAATTACCTAACGCCAATTTACAAATGCAACTTTGCGGGATATAGGAAGCAATCTGGGAATAATTTATTACCCAATTAGTAACCCCTCGCGCCAAAGTAAAAATACCAAAATCGGACGTTAACTGACCCGATAATTGCTTATTTACGAGACCTCACGACCTTCATGGGACGTGACGGAGTCAGCGGTATGTTCATTGAAATTTTACGAGTAATCTTGATTAAAAGTATGAAATTTGAATTGCACCGTTTGTTATTGTTGTATAATAAATAGTTGCCAAAAAAATGTAATTTTTATTATAGAAAGTGTGCTAATTTCGTGCTAATTTCAATTGTAAAAAGTAAATAAAAAGTAACAAATAAATATATATGTAAATGAACATTGTTATTATCAGTTAATTATTAATGGCATTATTTTTTATATTTTAGATTAATACTGTATTTATCTGTAAATATAATAACAATTTTGTAATGAAATTTAAATGTATTCATATTTATGGACAACCACGGCATGCTCCAATAGTAAATTAAATTACAATAAAATCAATTTTTACCGATTTTACAGATTATTTTTTTTTACATCAATTATATATAAACTAACAAACGATAACAAAAAGAGAAATCAAATACTAAAATCAATTGATACTCTTAACTCCATTATATAAATAGATAGATATATTAAGAAAATGTCGAATGTTTTATATAATGTAGATATTCTCTTGACCGGAGAGTAAAGACTTAAGTTTGTATGGGAATGTGAGACGTAAAATGGAATCTAGAATCTAATTTATTTATTCATAATCCATGACACTTTTCGTTTTGTTGATTCCCGTATTTCGCAAGGTTTCTAAAACAGTTTGATGTGTTTATACAATCCGGTAGATGTTCAATAATTATTAAAGTGATTAGATAAGCTCTGATACAAATACTAAGCTATAGGATATTTACAGAGATATTTACAAAGGAAATTCTTTAACCGATGTTTTGTGTTATTAATATTAGTTAACAAGGATAATATAAGTACCAATTTATAGGCATTCTGTTAAGAAAATATACGTTTTTGATTGCTCTTTACTGTTTATATGTACTACTAGCAACAGGTCGCTACTTCAAAATCAAACACACTTATGAAGACTTATCATACACCTAAGAAGGCTCTTATGAACGTCAAAACTACCACCGGTTCGGAAAACAACCCAGTCATCGAGAAGAACCGGCAAGAAACTCGATCTGGTTTATCTTTTTAATAAACATATATAATATTTAGAATATATTACGTACATGTCACAAACGTTTTTAATGGATGCACAGAGATGAGTCAATTCCAGACATCACCATCGTTCACATATTGATCCACTCTGTAATAGCCTTTTGACACCAAAACCCGCTTGACATGTCGCTTAAATTCGCAATCCGGCAAATCGGTAATATCCTTTGGGACTTCGTTGTAAAATCTAACACTATTCCCCAAAAACCTGTTACTGGTTTTACTAAGTCTAAAACATGGGACAACTAGTTTGTCACAGTTTCTAGTATTTAGTCTGCATTAAATATCAATACAAAACTTAATAAGGGTAAAATATAACCAAACGGCATTTAGTGTGTTAGCGAGTTTATAGTAAAATGGATAGCATAAAAACTATTACTGATAATTGTTATCTGATTGAAATAATTAAATTTAATATATATAATCAAAATAAATTTAAAATGACATATTGTATGTTCCATATACAACGTTACGTCAAAACTAGATGAGATTTAATAATAACAATAAAAAAAAATATTATTTAAAGTATTATTGACAATTTTTATCGTTTATTAATTTTGACATAACGTATACTTCTCCTGTAAAAAACTCATTAGCCTATGGTAAGCAAATATGCCAAATATGTATATTTCTACTAGCGGACCTGCCGGACGTTGTCCTGCCTTGATAATAAAAAAAATCCTAAAAGTCAACCGCAACGCCACCTACCGGGTCCAATTGTGAATCTAAACCATTCTCGGATCCACTGGAACACGCACACAAAGTTTTATTCCAATCGGTCCCGCCGTTTTGGAGTTCAGTGACATACACACGCACAGAAGAAATGTATATATAAAGATTATCTTTATAGTTTTTGTAACTTTATCTAAAAGATGTGTAATAATTATTGACGAATAACATAAGCTTGTATAAAATTGTACAGAATTTCAATAAAATTGGTAAAGTTATCTCGAATATAAAAAACAGACTAACCGAGAGTGACAGACAGACTTGCAGATAAGTGAATAGACTAATATAATAAATACATGAAGTCATATTTATGACCATTGGCCTTTATAATAGGTATCTATCACAAAAAATTTATCTTAGCTAAGTAAACTCAACATTGGTTTGAATTTGTATTATAAGATTGCGACATTTAATCTATCGTTGACGAAATTTTGAGAAAGTATTTTTGTCATTAAGAGAAAAACTAACAGTGCCATCTAGCTGTTCTTCAATTTACTACGTTGTAATGATCGTACCACTAAGATAAACATGCACAAACTTCATTACGCAGTCTTTTAAAAATCATTTGAATTGAATGATTGAAGGAATCATTGAAACGCCATCTTTCGACATCTTTACGAACTAAGCTGAGCAAACAAAATCTTCGAGCTTAGATTTTCTTAAACTACTCTTAAGTTAGACGTAGATCTTCTATAAAAAATCATATATGTAATAATTCTTAGCGATTAACATTTTTAAACAGATTCGGTGTTATTACAAAAAAGTTAAATACGTATTGAACCCTGCCTTTAAAAAGTCTCATATTAAATGCACCACGGTTGCTGAATGTTCGTCATCTTGTTATTTTGTCTTGCTTTAGTTACGGTAGTTTTTTTTTTTTTATCTTGAACTGACTACGCTATTGACCCGGCAGGGTCTTCACAGCTTCACCCGACTACTAAGGTTGGCGCTTAAGGCACACAACCGATTTGGGTTTTAGGTAACATACACAAGGGTGCACGCACATCTCGGCTTGGGCTGTTACCTGGAAAATGACGCGTCTGTCCTAGCTAACTATTCTAAGCTATTCATACAAATATACATTTGTGAACCATACAATCGAAATTGCATGATTCACAAATGAATACGTGTATATCGGATTGAAACGAACTAAAACTATTCGATTCAGTTCGATGAGGGAAAAAAAACAAAACCCTCCCACCATGTGTATATATGTGCACGTGTGAGAGAGAGATGATCTCATATGTTTACTAAAGATAAATTATTTATCAATTCATTATTAATGTATATTATGAATTTATATATTATATTATTATAAAATTAGCCTACAATTTGACCAGTTGATTTGAAAGAGCATGTAAAGCATGCAACGTCAGTCATGTTAAAAATATTGAAAATGTAATTGGAACGTAAGAGTAAAATGGCAGTTTTCAAAGGTGGAGTTCCGATCGAACCGTCGACTTGAGCGTTTGTCCGTTTTGCTGCGCGCGCTAAGTTCGATTTTAATACTCGTGATTTAGTGACGTCAGTTATTGTTTGTTTCGATCCGGCACACCTGTGCTTCACAGGTGCGCTGCACCTGCGTTCTTTTTCTTGGAACTGAGTGAGACCTTTCCTTTGTATTTATTTATTGCTTTATCTATTTCTTGGTATATTTATTTATTTACTCTTTTGTTTATCTATTTATTTACGTATTCTTCAGTGATTTATTTTTAAATTTATTTACTTTTTATTGTTTGTTTATTTAAGTAGTCTTATGTTATTTTTCCCCTGTCTGGCTCAGGTACTTATTTGCGTTGTTTTCCTATTTTGTTTAGTTTTAAACAGCTCCCTATGATTCGGACTCGGGATAGTCCGTTAAATTCATTAAGGCGCGCCCCCCTGCCCCTCTGGCAGGGAGGTTTCACATGTCTTCCTCCGCCCCACTCCCCTCCTCAGGCCCCGGTATGGCCTCCGATCGAGAAGTCGGCCTCTTAGAGACCGAACTTATTAGCCTCCGCGGTTTTATATCCACCATCTGTCGTCGTCTCGTAGACGATTACGATGCGTACGCTGCGAAGCGTCGCATCGAGTTCCCTCACTCTTCCAAGCCCGCTCCCTCGATCTATGCCAAGATCGAGGTAAGCAACAATTTTCCCATCCCATCCGTTCACGATAGTGACGATAGCGATAGCGATTCCGATTCTGGCTCCAATATGGAGCAAGACCCTCCTGCTCAGCAAGATCCTCCTGCTGAGCAAGCCCCTCCTGCGTACGATGGCTTCACCACCGTCACGCACCGCAAACCGCGTAAGAAGCGCTCCAACTCCTCATCAGATCCGGAAGGCAGTTTGCCCTCCAAAAAAATAGTCAATGTCGATGGCGCGAAAGTGCCAAAGACGACACCAGCGCCCTCTAGACCCGCTTCGCCTAAAACTGCGGGTTCCGCAGTTTCGGGCAAAAAGCCCCGCCCACCGCCCCCCGTTACGATCCAAGACAAAGCGTCTTGGGTTGAAATTTCTAGCCTGCTGGAAACGGCAGGCATCCCTTACACCTCCGCTGTGAATACCGCTGTAGGTATTCAGGTGAAGGTAGCCACGTCCACCGCCCATCGTGACCTCACTCGTTTCCTTCGGGACAACCAGTGGGGTTATTTCACGCACTCTCTCGAAGAGGAGCGTAAACTAGAACTTGCCTCGGGCGAGCGCGGTGCATTTATTAGGAAACTTATTTAAACCAAGTGTTTAATACGTATTTAACTTGTTTGTAATAACACGGATTAAGTTTTTAGCGATTGCTTTATTGTTTTATGGTAGATACCCCGGATAATCCGGAATCAAATACGGACAAATATTTTTATTGGAATGTCATGATTGTTCTACAGTTTTATAGCAATACTAGCTGTTACCCGCGACTTCTCCTGTGTAGAAATTAACAAAAACAGTTCAGTTTAGTTTGTTCAGTTTAAGCTTGTGCGTGGGGTGTACTTGGTAGTGGACACTGCTTCTTTAAGTTATTATATTTACGTGGAACCATTTTTATTTTCTAAAATAAAGGTAACCTAAGTTACTCCTAATATCATCAACTGTCTCCAATTGAAAGTCCTATAAAAAAGAATCCAACCGTTTCGGAGACAAGTCGGAACAAATAGACTGTCGAAAATGATAAAGATTGATTTTTTCTTATAATTACTGTATATACTTTCATATCCTTTTAGTATAAACATATTATTTTGACATTACAAGCTCATACTTCAACTTTATTTATTTGTGTAGATTTTTTTTTATATCATAGGAGGCAAACGAACAGGTCACCTGATGTTAAGTGATAACCACCGTCCATAGAAACTTGGCGTTGCCAGCCTATGTTTGGGGGGAGGGGGAGGGGAACGGGGGACGAGTAAGTGGGAAGGGAAGTGGGCCTCCGGCGCTCTCATTGACCGAACGAAATGTAACAACGCAAGCACTGTTACTTCACGTCGGTTTTCTGAGAGAGGGTGGTACTACCCCGGGCGAGCCGACCCATTCATGCTGAAACCAGTAATAGCTTCAGTGTGGCTCTACCCTACCACCTACGAGATATAAAGTTAGTGTAACTCGCGTATTTCCCAAATAAATTACAATCAGATAAAGTTTATCATTAAGTTTTCGTAATCCTTGCTTACAGAGTTAGATACAAATCGTACATACAAAGTAGCTGTTAATGTTTTAACTGATTATTTAACGATACTATAAAACTCCCAGCAGCGATCATACAAATTTGTTTTTAAACAGTTTATCTTGGAATTTCATCCATCAATATTGTTTCGTTTATTTTTTATGGACGTTTGTTAGCGGCAATCGTTTTGAAAATATATTAGAGAGAATCAGCTCCGACGAGGACTAATCTGTATGAGTCTGTCGCCTAGCGATGTTTGGATAGGAGCGGAGCGTCAATGAAGAATGTTTCACAATCAGGGTTTTTTTCTTTTAAGAGCTTCCCCTAACGTGTTGTTAGCCCAAAGTAACTATTATACGCGAACGAAGTCGCTGGCAGAAGCTAGTATTTTATAAAAGTAATAATTAATAATAGTAAAAAATTATATCAAACGTAAGGAGCCGCAAGCACAGCTAACAGAATAAATTTATATTAGACTTCAATGATTGTATTCATAGTTGTCATTTTAAAGTTTCATACGTATCCCAATCCTTTTTTGTTTAGAAAAATCACTTACACATAAATTTAATTCAACTTATACTAAGCACGCTGTGTTTTCCAAAGAAAAAATTAATTCCCCATTGAAGATAGCCGAATGATAAACAAAATCTAAAGACCTAAGCCATAACTTTATATTTAATGTTCAAACTGGATACAGATTTTTATTAGCTATTAATTGAGACGTGACAACATGCCGTCGTCTTTGCCCTTTACCTGCGTTCGTATCCTTTATGAACGTTATTATAAATATTTTAAAGTCTATTATCGCAGGCGGCGATTTTATAACATGGGCTGTCCGGGTGTTCGATGCTATCGGCCAGTGAAGTCTAACTGTTATTTTGTTCTCACGCTCTATTTGTGGCCGTTCAAAGCAGTTCTCGACAAATATAGAACCAATAGATGTTTTGACTGTCTCTGATTGACGGAGGTCGACAACTGGCGCTGGCGCGTAAACATGTTGGATTTCAGTTTATTGGGGACGTTTTTTTTATATTTAAAATGATTTATGAACTGCTTTACTATGATTTATTGGTCGTTGTATTGTTATCATAATATATTATTATGCTACTTACAACACGTTTAAGTGAGAAGTAAAATAACGATTTATTTATAAAATAAAAACGGTTTTTATATGTACTATATTTGTTATGTATGTCAATAAGATTATTGGTTAATATAATCCTTCTAAGCTAAATTGACGATTGATTAATGCTGGCTAGTATGTCTATGTTAATAAATCTTTAGTTCTGTAGTCAACACGCGTTGATCCATGTACTTTTGCCATCGAGAATTGGGGCAAGCGGTGTGGTAATTTTGTTTTTTTTCTGCACATAAGATATGATGTTATGATAATAATCAACGCATACGAAGACACATGTATCAGCTATTATTTTCATTAAACAAGTTCAAAATAATTACTGCTCTAAAAACGCGCGAAGAGCCACAAGCAGTAGGTTATTCTATATATCACAAAGTTCAAAATCAGGTTTTGAAAAAAAATTGTTTCTTAATCATACTGCAGTATTTTTTCATAGATATTTTGTTTAACAATGGAGAAATCAAAGCGTGGAAATAATTGTCATTTAAAAATAACTATATATATGAATATTTAAGAAGGTGGTAGAGCCACGCTGAAGTTCTTACTGGTTTCAGCATGAATTGGTCGGCCCGCCCGGGGTAGTACCACCCTCCCGCAGAGAACCGACGTGGAATAACAGTGCTTGCATTGTATCGTTTCGTTTGGCCAGTGATAGCGCCGGATAACCCACCTCCCCTCTCCCTCGCCCCTTCCTCACTCCCCCTTCCCATAACACAGGGTGGGAACGCACTTGTGACTTTTCTGGTGTTTCAAGTGTCTATGGACGGTGGTGATCACTTAACATCAGGTGAACCACCCATTCGTTTGCCTCCTATGACATAAAAAAAAATATGATGGATAAGAAATTGCAAGTAGATGTGTGAGGCATTTCCATTTTATTCGATTCTGTTTTGGAAATTTTGAACTCAAAGTCGAAGACTAAAGATTATAATGATTAATTGCTACGCATAGGGAAAGTAGATTAATCTCAAATTACCTAGAATGCTAGGCCTAGGCTGCTGATAACCTTCAGTGCATATCACAAACCGATCCGTTTATATAAAATTGGAAAGATAAAGACATTAGAAAAGTAGGTATTAATTGATTTAATACAACAACAAAGTTGCGACGAGACTTACTTTAACTTGTTGAATCGGCAAAGAAATTAAGAGATTCTAAATCCGATTGTGATGAAAATGGATTGTTTTTTAATCAACACTTTTCATCGTATGGGTTTGCCTTAGGGGAGGTGGCTAAACCCTACCCCTAATACAAATCTCGTCAAAAGAACTATGTTTGTAAGTATGGTGTATTTGTGCCATTGCATTTATATATGTTATGCATTCGTATGTAATAGCACATGATATCAATATACTCGTTATCAAATAATCGAAACCACAGTTTGTTCTAACTCTTCACTATAATGCACGTCAGCACACTGCATCAGCGATCATTTTAAATGTACACGAGCTGCGACTAAAAAGTTTCTGTCACGAATCACAGATGTTAAATCTTGTTTAAACTGAACTGCATGTTTTAAAATTTTCAGAGGAAATCTTTGAACTCTTATGAGACGTTGAAAACAAATCCTTACAATCGTCACTTTTACCGTTCCCAGGGTTTCTATAGCAGAAGTATCAATGTACATTGGTAGAGCATTGGTAACAATGGCCATTAATTCAGTTGAAAGAAATGTACTTAAGAATTAAGTTTTTATTTATTAGATATGTTTAAGCCCCTGTAGGATTAAATCGTCATTATAAGAAATTGTGATATCTGCGATATGGTTTGTAACCAATGCAGATACCAATATTACTGTAAATTATGTACACATTGACTTGGAACATTAAAACATATTATTATATAATATAATGGTTAAATGCATTCTTTTTTCAAATAACAATTACATAAGAACGTAACATATAAGTAATTTAAATCAAATAAATAAAATGATAGAATGAGATAAAATAAATAAATTCTTTGATTTGGTTTATGCTGTCATCCGTGATATAATAACGTAACAACGTAAAGAATTGTTGTCATTATTTAAAAATATATAGAAATAAGCTACAGGCCAATGAAGTTACAAAAGTGACTAATAAAGTGGAATGTAAACGTTTGAATTGCTATAAAATTTGGTTCCTAACACAGCGCATGTTTCTTATAATGTAAAATCATACGATATTATTCGATATCCGATTTTCCGCCCAACGATGAACTCATTATCGATTATTCATAACAGCATTAAGTTTGACAGACATTAAATTAGTAACTGCCTAAATGACAAGAGTAATAAGTTGTGTCAGTGGTCGTTTGTCTTTAGTCGACCCCTGAAGCCCATCAGTAAGGACTTGTTTTTAAATTTCACCAACTTTATTAGTAATCTAGTCGGCACCCGTATTCTCGTGAAAATTGTTTTGTTGCTTCATTGGAACTACGGGTATATGTGGATTAATTGTAAGCTGCCATAAAATTTGTAGGTGGTAGAATCACGCTGAAGTTATTAATGGTTTCACCATGAATGGGTCGGCCACCCTTTCACAGAACACCGACGTGAAGTAACAGTGCTTGCATTGTTGCGTTTCGTGCGGTCAGTAAGAGCTGCCGGAGGCCCAACTTCCGTCCTCCGAACGCACTTACGACGCCCCTGGTGTTGTTAGTGTCTATGGACGGTGGTGATCAATTAACATCAGGTGACCCACCTGTTCATTTGCCTGCTGTAAAATGGTAATGGCCGTATATTAATTAATCTTTTTACCGTTTGTATTTTACTTTTGATAAATTTTATTACTGAACGGCCTACTAGGGCAATGATATAAAGTAATAAATTTAGACTCCAAAGTATCTTTTAAAATAGTTCTTGACTGATAAAGTCCTAGATTTTCTTTAGCCAATTGTAATCTAAGATAGTTAAAACATAATACATTTTTGTTTTTCTAAAATCGTTTTTAGTATTCTACTATATAAAAATTAAATAATGTACATTTAGTTTGTCATTAATCTTACTTTTGATTAAATTTTATATAGTACTGTACTGTAATGTCAGAATAATTATAAATTTTATGTTAATAACTTGTAGAAATCACATATAAAGTTTTAATTCTCGTATTTACTTCTAAAGAAGAAAGAAATTTACTACAAACACAAATAATGACACTGATGTGCTCGTTTCCTGTTACAAATAAGATTAATTTTAGGTAAAATTTTACTAAATTTTAATTCGGATTTTCTTTAAGTCTATTTCTGTATTTTATTTTCACCGTGGTCTGCTGTGAAAACCCAATTTCACGAATGTAAATATTCGCAAATAGGAAAAGAAAATATACCTCTTTAAATCAAAGCTCCTGATATTCGTCCAATTTCGCTATCAATGTAATAATATAATAAGCTATTAATGACCTCCGATAATGCCACCAAGATCTTGAACATGAAAACTAAGTAATCAGCTACTTTAACGGATATAATGATCAACTGTTGTACATTCCGAGCTACCCTGATTTAGATATGTAGTGAAATAAAATAATAATTTTCGAACAGAATACGCTATTGGACTAGCAAGGCCTTAATAGCTTCGCCGGACTACACAAATAATATTAGTTCTCGTTATTTGGTTCATTTCTCTTTCTCTAATAAGATGTTGTTTTATTTATTTTTATTTAGGGGCTTTTGACTCTACTCGTATCAGTCCCATTATAAGCCAATTATACTGATGTTAAAACCTTTCGCACCTCTCGTTTCATGAAATCACCTTTCAGTTAATCGGATTAATAAAACCGTGTTTTTAAATCAAAATATTTTATTTTCATATTTCTAAAATCCACGAAGCAGTTTTGAAGAGTAGTAGTATTTCAATTTTGAATGGAATAATTCAACTGTTTATTAAATCTCAATTCAGAGTGGCACGCTTCCATGCGAACTCTAATAAATCAAACCAAACGGACCCAATTACTCATAAACGTCCATAAGAAGTGTTCACACTAATAACGTTATATCGTATCAACGTCAACATCAATTAATCTGACACCAACAACAGAGATACGATAATCGTTTATTCCCCAGTGCGAAGTATCTTTAACTAAAACATATGATACGGCGAAAACAGGAAAGAGAACGTTTACAGGATCGTCGGTGTATAAAAAGCGATTCTTTACGTAGTCGGATTGCCGCAGGGCTGTCGAATGTATCTACTCCAAGAGAATGTTATGAAAGTATTAGTAATAAAATGTGAAAGTTTTATGAAACGACCACAACATTTTTCTCTCTAGTAAACCTTATAGCTCGAGTCGCTTAAATTCAATTTGCGTTTGGTTTCTAGGAAAAGCAATATCAGGTCTCGGTAAATCTGCATTGTCTTTATTGGATGCAACGTTCAAGAGCGTTTCAAGACAATTTATCCTTTCTATATAATATAAATAAAGGACAGAATTCTATATTAATAGAGGAACCAAAGTTATTTAATATTCTATTATATTTTTAGAATTACACCTATATCCATGTGATATAAAGTCGACTAGACTTTATATATTTTAGTCTTATAACTAGAAGGTAATAGAATCTGTGGGACGGTTCAATCGAAGAAATACCACCATTACAAATCTATTGTTGCTATAAAGTATTGTTCATGCAGTGTGATTGGCAACAAGCACCAGTACACAGAATATTCCAAATCAGTTTCCAGGAGAACCAGTTAAGACCTTCAATAGGATTTGTATCTTGAGATTGATAATTAGTACTCGCTTAATTTCAAACGGGACGCGTGCCAGTTTGCTGTTTTCAACCGACTTTGATAAAGGAAGTTTCTCCATGACCGTAGTATATTTGTGTATATTTTACGGGAAACTACACCGCTCACTATTACGATTTTTCTACTGGAGTAATTTTTATACTTATAGTATGATATTGATATATAATTTTAGCAATTACCTACAGCTGCGCATGTATGCATGTTTTCTATGGTGTTTTATTATTTTCAACTCTTTTTTCTGTCATTCAAATGTGAGTACCTATATTTTATGATTCTGAATTAGTAAGACTAAAACTATCTATCAATCTATCAATTTTTAGAATGACATGCTGCTACATAAATGCTTCTGAATTGCTTAAGACCTGTTGTTCTCTTGGATCTAAGTTAAAAAATTACGGACCCTCATGCAAATTTTCAAAACTATCCTCTAGAGCGCTACCCTAATACGAAGCAAGCCTATAAAAGGCGTAGCGAAATTCTAGTCCGGTGAAGCTGTAAAGGCTTTTAGGCCAATACCGTAGTCAATTCGAAAAAAAATGGAACGGGGTCCATCCAAGATAATAGGTATCTATATTCAATAGTTTATTACTGTGTCTGCTGTTTAAGGTAAACGCTTTTATCTATACTAGTATTATAAAGCTAGAGGGTTTGTGTGTTTGTTTATGAAACGCGTTAATCTCAAGAACTATTGGTCCGATTTGGAATTCCGTGTTAGATAGCTCATTTATCGACGAAGGCTATAGACTAAATATCATCACGCCAAAACCAATAGGAGCTGAGCACCACTGAATAAAATCAAAATCGTTTTTTTTTCCTTTTGTGAGCTTCCGCTGCGTGTTAGCGTTAGCCTACAGTAACTATTCCTCGCGGACGAAGTCGCGGGCAGAGGCTAGTTATTGATACGATTTGTTTTGAATGATGAATCGATTAAATTACAACAAGGATATCATCTATTATTGACGTCATACGTTTAAATTGATTACCTTTAACGATTTTTCATAAATACTTCTTGTTTACTCTAAATATTTATAAAGTAAATATAAAAGTCTCCAATAATTGCTGTGAATAAAGGCAATTTTGCACAAATATGTAGAAATATTGTTCAGCTATTACCATTATCTGTGTAATATATTAGCTTACACTTAACCACTGCATTTAGATAAGCCATGCGGGATATCCTATAAGTCTCTCCTAACAATATAAATAACGGTGATACTCGTGTCATAATACCATCTAACATAATTTGATTAATTACTTTTTTAATTTTATAAACTCTTACTAGGCACAGCCCTAGTTGCCGGCGTGATGGGGTGCGCAAAGAATGTACGTACTCCGCATTTTGCTGTATCGAATTCACGCTCGCTCTCGTCAAATAAATTACGTTTAGATTGACCTAAAAAGCTTGAAGCTGTACGTGACAATGAGCTTAGTTCCTTTTCGTATCATACGATTTATTTCTCAGTTACTAGGACAATATTATGGGACAGTAATAGTTTATATTATTACTCGCTTTTGCACATTCTTCATCACATTCATTCTAACCCTCGAGAAGAGTACATCTTTTCAGGAAAATTTTGAATTACATTAATTCATACATTTAAAATTTTACGATGATCGGTTGAGTAGTGACGGTGTAATATACAAACTCACTTTCGCACATTGCACATGCACATTGACAAACCCAAGAAACACAGTCTCGAATAAAAGTAGCATTCAAAATCGTCCCGCAACATGTACAAGATAACCGCGATAAATACCATAAGCGATCCATTTCAAAATGTTAATTTTTCACATGTTAAGTGATTCATTCTTACTGCTTTTGAGGTAACATAGTTGGCAAATTCTTAAAATAGCTAACTGAATTTTGTTCAAATTATAGAGGTAATTACTTTCAAATTATCGCGATATCCACCTTTTAGTAGGTGGTAGAGCCACGCTGAAGCTATCACTGGTTTGGCTCGCCCGGGGTAGTACCACCCTCTCACAGAAAACCGACGTGAAGTAACAGTGCTTGCATTGTTGCGTTTCGTTCGCTCACTGAGAACGCCGGATACCCATCTTCCCTCCCCTCCTCTCTACCCCACTCCCCCTTCTCCCAAACACAGGCTGGCAGCGCACTTGCGACTCCTCTGGTGTTGCAAGTGTCTATGGACGGTGGTGATCACTTAACATCAGGTGACCCATCTGTTCGTTTGCCTCCTATGATATAAAAAAAAATCCAATACTTTTTCGAGTTATGGAGGGAATATATGCACCGAAATGGCTTGTAGAGACTCATCGATTATTGCGATACAGGTTTGAAATTTTGAGTAATAGAGGTTGTAAAACTTGAAAAGAAGGGAACGCAATATTTTTTTTTAGTTTTGTCGGTTTTCGATTTATCTAGGTAAGCTTTAAAGAACTTCTACTGTATTAATAAGAATATTTATCTGTATCGTTCCTTACTCATTATATTTCATAGAGTTACATTTGATTACTATTTTTGATAACTTAAATGAAGGTTTCGAGGCACATATGTAGTAGGTTTATTAAGTTGAGACGTTTAAAGTTCGCTCCCCACTTAGGACCACAGTGTGTGTTACCACAATTGTTATTACTGTATTTTGGGTGGTAAATATAGAGTTGTATATGTATATCAACTATTCGGTGACCATACTACAAGTTATATATAGTTTGGGATCAAATGAACCTATAGTGAAATGCCTCATTAGAAAACACTAACCTAACGACGCTAACGCTAATAAAACATTATTAAAGAAATCTTGTACAGAGTGCGTAATATTTTAAAATTTTGTTACTCCTATTAGTTTCATTTATTATTGAAGTTATACTTCTTTTGGTACGTTACAGAAAAATGATGAGAGTAAATATTTACGATGCGCGCGCATACCGTCACGTAAAACCGACACCCCGAAGTTAGCTATAGTCAACATTTTGTTTCTTTGTATTTGTTGTTTGTATTTCTTTGTATTAACATTTTCGATTTATTAAATACCTTTTTTGTATTGTTAGTGTCGTTTTTTCTACAAACGTAGAAATAAGGCGAAAGATAAAAATATTTTCAAATTTTTTATCTTGATACGCCGAAGAAGTATAAATTCTAACGCGTGTGCATAAGTACACATACACTTTTTTTTATGTTATTCAACTTTACGTGCAAGAGGTCTCATCTTTCCTTTATTGGTATTGTTGGAAGATGTAAACATATTAAATTAATATATATATATATATATAGAACTACATGATAATATTGTACAGTAAATTGAATAAAGCCTTGTGCAAATTTACTTATATCTCATAAACCATAATGTAGGTAATGTTGTATAAGTATACAATTGAGCGCCCGCACAGAAGAGATTAAAAAAAAAATATAGTCATTTTCAATGTACCTGAAAAGTAAATAAAAAAAAAATTTAAAACTTTTTAGCTCTACTCATTTAAGTTGTTTATAAAATAACTAGCAGGCCGTCCCGTCCTGATTATAAAAAAAAATCCTGGACAAATTATATACCCAAACGTTCCTCGTGAATCACTTTATCCACTGGTGAAAACCGCATAAAGATCCGTTCAGTAGTTTTTGAGTTTATCGCGAACAGACAGACAGACAGACGCGGTAGGGGACTTTGTTTTATACTATGTAATGATATACGACTTTGATAAAACCAATATGAAACAATTAATACCCATTATTGTAATTTGAAGTCTTCTAGTATCATTATTGAATGTAAATGTCATTGTAATTATAAAAAAAGAACAAATATTATTCACGAAACTGAATATAACTGTACATATATATATATCACATACATCATAGTAAGCTCTGTGGTTCCGTAAACGAATGAAGTGTATGAATAATGCAGGCACGTCCGCGATACGCCAACAGATATCGGTTAATAATATTACGGTACTTGCTGTGTATAATATCACTTTCGTAATATTCATACGTCATGAAAGGAAACATATATTGAACGCTTTATATAACAGCAATACTTATACCTTCAACGTAAGAAAAAAGGCTCTTATCTCATCGACAAAGAGGGGATTAGTTTAAACATTCTCGAAATACGAATATAATAAACTCAAGTGATTTAGTGTAATACTTCAGTAAAAGTATGTGTATTTTTGTAACCGTTTCAATAACTGCCTTAGGTTTGCGATAGACTGTTACTTGTAGGCGGCATTGTTAACAGGCATACTTGTTATTATCTATGTGTTATATCTCACAAATGTAAAAGCCTTTCATTCGCAACAAAAGCTGTGCAGAGGCGGAGTCTAAAATAACTATAATAGCAGCTACATTTTGATTTAAAACCCCGAATTTGTAAAATATATTCAATAATAAATTTCATTCTGAATATTGAGGATTTTTTTATTGATCGAGGTAAAAAATAACTATTTTAGATATACGTAAATATATGTCGCCATTAAAAACGACTTAGAGCGTTAATCTGCCAGACACTGAACCATATATCAAGCGTCAGATGATACGAGTCTCCTATTGAAAACTAAAATTCCCTACATTACACAATTTATAAGCAGTTTGTCTTTAAAGGTTTATTTTTATTTAAAAACAAATGTTGAATATTGTCAACTTGGTAAAAAAGCCGATACAGTAACTCGATTCACATAGTCCTGCTTTACCATCAGCAAAATGCATGTTTAGTGTACCAGAAGATTTAACTTTCCTATTTGAGTGTCTGATATAATGATGTAAATATATTTTTTGGCTTGTCAGCCGCTAGGATTGTTGAATTTGAATGTAGTTATAATCAAGTACATTGCAGTCACTTTAATGGCCATGAAAATAATCCGACATGTTATACTGCCGTGCTAAAAGACGGGCAACCGTATCTGCCGCTTTTGTGTGATATTACGTTCTATATATATTTCGAATCAGATAAATAAGGCACATCTAATAATATTTGTTTATTTTTGTATAATTATGAGCTTCTGTTCTCCAATTATACTTAATCTGAAAATGAATAAGAAGCGAATTGTTAAGGTTGCAAGCTACAGGCTCGACTTCATTCCGTTTTGTGTTTTAATTAAATGCGAAATTTTACCTCACGGCGGCAGTATGCCACTTACAATTTTAATGTATAAATATGAATTAAGCTGTCTGTAATTCAACTTAGTCTAAAGAAAGATTAACTATAACCAAGAACACAATAATTACAACACATATATAATCTAATATCTGTTATGTCTATTTAAGTATATTATGTTACTGTTAATTCATTTTGAATTAATAAATCTCGTCCCAGTTAATCTTCGAAACAGAACTAATCAGATTATTATTCTCATTGCGTATAATTACGACGTTTCATAAAGTCTAAGCAGTAATGATAAGATTTAGAAGATCTAGCTTAAAAGTGGTAAAATGGTTATAAGAAATAAGTATTAAAGAAAACATTGCAATTAAAAATACAATACAATCCGTAAATAATCCAGAAAAAAAACGTAGTTCCAGAGAATTAACGCAACAATTTTCGCGAATACAAAGCTAGTTTTCCTAACAATATACAAAAGAGTAGAAACAGAATCTGTTCTTTACTATAACAATCCGATTACGCGATGTCGGATAATCGCCACTACACACTTTGTTACACCTTCACTACTTATTATTTTACATATTTATTTCTAAATTACTAATACTATATACTAATAATATATTATTACGTGTTACTATTCTAATTCTTACTAATAACATAATTTTTTTTGAGTTTTGTTTGTTGCGCGTTCCTCAACGACTCGAGCGATCATCACGAAATTTTGCATATGCTTTGTCCTTCACCCAGAAAAGATGGTAATCATCTCGAGGAATAAATGAAATCTACATTAACGCGAGCGAAGCCAAAGGCAATAGCTAGCACTCTATATATTATGATACACGATACTTTGAGAATTTAACCGAATAAGTAATACTCCTAAATAATTAGAAAGTAAGATATCATTAAAAGTTATATCGCGTAAAGTGTAAAGTAAATTTGCCTTGTACAAATAGGTTACGAATACACTCGGTAATATTCATATAAAAGCCATAAAAGCTAAACTAAGGAAATTGATATCGATCTCAGTGAGACGGGAATCCAATTTTCTATGTTCAAAGATAAAATGATCGTATAGTAAAGGTAAAACATTGTTGCAAGTTGTTAGTTTATGATTGTGTGCATATTGACACTCTCGTGACTACGAACGTTGTATGAAAACCCATCCGAGTTTGAAATTCAATTATTTGCCATTATTTACTGAACTTTCGCAGAACTATTTGAATTTGTATTGTTTATAATGCAAGTTATATTGACAAAAGCAAATGCACCGTACTCAAGAAGCACTACGAGGGATCCGCAATTTAGTATTGTGGTTGCACTGTTCACGGAATGAGGGATATAATACCTTATTCAGTAGTGAAACGAAAATGGAGTGATAAAAGTCACATTGAGTGAGCTAACCACTAAACTATATTATGGCGAGTCGCTTTAACTTCGTTTATATGTGAACGGTCTTACTATATTTGTATTAGAGACTGGAGGCGGGCGGCCGCGTGGGTGCCGTGACGTCCGCCCGCCCACCGCTACTAGCTGCATCTAGATTAGGTTTTTGTGCGTTTTCTTGTTAGTCGCTAAATTAAAAACGACACTATACTTCTTAAGGATTAAAACTGGTTTTTTTATGGTTTACGATTTGTTTTCGGAATTCGTTGCTTCTTAACCCAAGTAAACTAACACGTGAAATAATTTAAAACTTGTCTACAAGTTAAATATAATTGCATAAAACAAATAAAGATAAAATAAATGTTACATTTGTATTCAATTTTTAAGGACAAACCGATGTAATATTTTTTTCCTCATCTGAATTCTCATTGGCAAGAATTTGACCGTTATTATAAATCTATTTACAATTTAACCAATTAAGCTTTTGTTTCTACACGAATATAATTATGTTATTAGAACTTCTTAGAACGTTACCGATGCTATATTGTTGAATTTGACATTAATTTTGTTATAAATTATAACTACGTGTAATAATACTCGAGGATTTATTGTGGATAGAATAATTTATTTCAATTATTTAATTACTAATATAGTCTTAAAACTATACAAATAAAAGTAAATCAACATAGTATATCATATGTGGTATGAAATACTAACCCAATTTGCACTAAAGTGCTGTAAAGTTATTCCTACAGCCTATGACAATTTACAAGAAACCTAAAAAGGACTGTTTTCCTGGTCGATGTCAATTAATATTTTGTTATATTACAGTTAATAATGTAAGGATAGAGCTGGTATTTTATATATTTATAATGGTTTATTATATCTAATATTGTATTACTGAGAAAATTCAGAAACCACGAAACCTGAAAAAAAAAACAGAAAATGCAGTCCTCGGGAATAGTCTGAAGTGGGCTAGTTTTCTGTTACATAAAAATGGCAATATAACAAGCAAACCATAGTCTTGAAGAACTTCGTTTTTAACCGGAATAAAAAATTATAAGGCTAAAAGAGCCCATCAGACTTCATAACTATATAATAATAATCATAAATACAGTGGTACAACAAAATAATCCCAAGGAGGGTTGATGTCAGGCAGGCGGCCGATCGTAAAAATTAAGCCAAATCATATACGACAACATGACAAACATGTTGTACCTACCCTACTTATGTGGGATAAGGGTAAGAAGAAGAAGAAGAATGTAAGGATAGAGCTGGAACGACTCGTATGTCCAAAATCCAAATTCAAGCCCAATCGGATGGAGGAGCATAATATGAGCAATACTACTTCGCAATTTAATCTAATTTGAAATAATAATATTCACCTTAATATGAACGTAGATACTGAAATGAATGAAACCTATAATAAACTTGTGTATAGATGTGAAAGGGAATCTAGAGGAATCAGAAATGACGTAGGTATCAACTCGTGGAAGCGACAGCGTGGGTGAACTTTCACTGTAGAAGCTTTCAATGTAGAGACACGTTGTTGTTAAAATTAATATACGAAAGATTACTACGAATATAATCTCAAGATTCGAAGAATAACTAATATAGATTTTAATTAATCATTGAACTACAAGACCTATATAATCTATAGAGGAGTTGAAAATTGTTACGATAGCAAAAACTACATCGTCAAAGATCTGATATAATTTTCTTTTATTAGAAATACACTACCTTATATAATAAATATATATTACAAATTTCTCTTTCGGCGTCTACTACAAACATTTTGTTTCTTTTTGTGGATGCACTAGCTTGATATTGACAGCTTTATATGCTGAAAATACATCAGAATGGTTACGAAGTGAAAAATGGTATTAAGACTTTTGTATTGGAACGTATCATTTTAATATCAAAAACGTTTTTTGTGTATTAAAAAACGGTGAATATTATCATGATGCTAATTCATTGATTTATATAATTTTATGACACTAGCTTTTACTGTGGATTTTGATTATAAAATACCGCCCATATTACTTACTGATAATGTTTTTTGTACAGGCGAAAGTGTTTTTAAAATTGGTTGGGAATTTATTGATCTTATGTATGGTAAGAAAAAAACCTTTTTTTCTCTCTTTATAATAGTAGTATTTTATTTTATATCATAGGAGGCAAACGAACAGATGGGTCATCTGATGTTAAGTGATCACCACCGTCCATAGACACTTGCGACTCCCCTGGTGTTGCAGCCAGCGTTGCCAGCCTGTGTTGGGGATGGAGGAAGGGAAGAAGGAAGGGGAAGGGGAGGGTAGGTGGGTCTCCGGCGCTCTCACTGACCGAACGAAACGCAACAATGCAAGCACTGTTACTTCACGTCGGTTTTCTCTAAGAGGATGGTACTACACCGGTCGAGCCGACCCATTCATGCTGAAACCAGTAATAGCTTCAGCTTGGCTCTACCACCTACAGTAGTTTACGTTTGTATATCTGTAACAATATTAAATATGTAAATGTATTACATATCCTGGTATCTACTGAATTTGAAGCTACACTTTACGTGTAACATTTAAAAAATCGCTTGCTTACTTATAAAATAATGTATTGACAAGCATATTATTTTAATTTTGACATATTTGTTTAATATCAACTAAACATCTGTCACTTGAAGTCATTGAGTAGTTTAGCCGTCATATACGATTAAGCATTATGATAGATTGCGTCGTTTTATATTGCATATTTTACATTTTTTTAATGAACTGTAAAACGCAAACATTCTTTTAGTCCATTATTCTTTTAATATCAATCTATTGTAATATACAGGTTGAATGTTTAGACAGTAGCAATATTTATGGACGACACTCTGCGCTCGATTCTCGTAATAAATCAATTTAAAAAATAGGTGCTTAATATTTAACCTAATTATCTAGAAAAATACAAAAAATATACACAATACTCTACTCGTCTATGTTAAAGCACAGTGTTAATGACCGTCGGGTGATTTCACTTTCACTTGAATGGGAACGTGGGAACGTCAGGAACAAAACAAAAGTGTTTATTGCCCCTTTTTATTATCGAAAGTTATTAACTCAGGGTCACCCATTGTAGCTTTCGACACCGGTCATTGCGCCTATATTGTATTTATACTTTTGAAAGTTTTAGAAAAAACTTTTCTTGGTTATTTATTAGTATTTGTTTTGATATTATTATTTTATATGTTAAATATGATCACGAAGTGTCATATCATAGAATACTGCGAGCGATTTTTTAAATCTTTCACCTGGTATAAGTGTGTTAAATATTCACTTTGCTTTCAATTAATGATTCCCAGTACAGGTTCAAAATATTTACAGTATATTGTAATGCATCTCTATATATGAGCGAAGCACGCAAGCGTGTTGTATGCTGGAATTTGTTCCTTAACGTCTTCCTCGCCTGGATGGGTAACAGCCGCAAGCGCTTTACAAAGCCGACCTGGATAGCTTCTATCGTCAAAGAGTATTATTATACCGCAGAATAACTACATGACTGAATAATACAAAGTACATTAACACAATATGAAGTAATGTAATTTACATTTTTATCCGTAAATTGTTTTTATCAGAGGTTCGGTCCACTTTCTAATATTAACTCAGATACATGCTTTGTGATAATTTTTAATGTATTACTTATATTTTTGTTATTGAAGGCTTAGTCATCTGCGCGACTATATCGCCTAGGTATAAGATACAAATGCGAAATTACCGATGGTTTAAATTAATTATACACAATTCTTAAGTACATTTAGAAGTATGGTCAGACTATTGTGTGAAAAAAAGTGTATTTATTACGCATATAGCTTACATCATATCATCAACCTCAGCATATCGTTATCTGTGATTAAATTTAATACATTTATTATAGAGTCGATTACTACACTGCTTTATCTATTGTTTAGATACAATTAAACTTTCTTAAATGTATACTTCAAAAAAAAAAATCCACCTCTGTCATAAAGATTTAAAGGCAACGTATGGT
Source organism: Antheraea pernyi (assembly GCA_015888305.1). Classification (NCBI taxonomy): domain Eukaryota; kingdom Metazoa; phylum Arthropoda; class Insecta; order Lepidoptera; family Saturniidae; genus Antheraea; species Antheraea pernyi. The sequence continues at coordinate 3,650,886 of MU158751.1, read as the reverse complement.
TTCCATCATATTGTTATTTGGAAGTACTGCAAAAATAAATTAAATATATATATATATGTATAAAATACACATAAAATAATATAATAATAAAGTCAGTCCTAAAGCAACAAAATAAGGAAATAAAAAAAAAAAATGAACGTGGTTATAAAACAAATTAATGAATGATATCATCCTTACGTAGACAGTTGAGAAGGTACGATAATCGCCAGCACGTAACAAGTTTCCGTTCCTCTTTTGTTTGATAAGAAATATTTGATAAGTTAATTTACATCACACGTTTGAATGTTGAACAATATCCGGCCGTGGACATGGAATTAGATAAAGAGAACGAGTTTGAAACGTTTACATTATAGTGTTAATGAGCTCAGATATCTTGCCGATAAACGTAGATTCGAATGTTACGATGCCGGTGATTTTGAAGCGAAGATAACTCTGTGGTAGCTTGTTCAGACACTGCGTCCATATACCTTTTTTTATATCATAGGAAGCAAACGAACAGGTGGGTCACCTGATGTTAACCACCGTTTATAGACACTTGCAACACCAGGGGAGTCGCAAGTGTGCTGCCAGCCTGTGTTGGGGGAGGGGGAATAAGGGAAGGGGGAAGGGAAAGGGAGGTGGTCCTCCGGCGTTCTCACTGACCGAACGAAACGCAACAATGCAAGCTCTGTTACTTTACGTCGGTTTTCTGTGAGTGGGTGGTACTACCCCGGGCAAGTCGACCTACATGCTGGAACCAGTAATAGCTTCAGCGTGGCTCTACCACCTAGGTTCGAATCCCATATACGCTGTAACTTCCGATGAAAGAAAACATTGTTAAAAGCCGTAGTATGAGTAGGAATTCTTTTCTAATGCACGTCTTGCTAGCTACCATCGTCAACTTGAAAGTCAGTCGGTCAGTCAGAATACCAGTCATCCTCTAGTTTTAGCGTGTTACCATCATAGGCTATATCATTGTTGAATATGAGATGAGATTGTGGTGAAACACTAAAATCTATAAAGAATAAATAAGATCTTCTCTTCGGTGAAGGAAACGTTTGGTGATACCGTAACATGTTGTAAGGGATATTTTCTAGTACTCGTTTCACTTATAATATAAATAGAACGCAAATACATTCATTCGACCATATAGTACATATTTACAAGAATATACATAAAATATTTCAAGTGATACAAGTAAGACTTGCGTGGAGTCAAAAAGGTCATTGTTCTAGCATAAGATTGTAAAATTTGTAAGTGCAAGCGTTGCAGCACTGATTTTCTGACAAGACATGCGGTATACACAAACACATGGACGGAAGAACTTACAACACAATTTCTAAGTAATATATGCATGCTATAATATAAAACAACCTATTATTGTCTATATAGAAACCATAATTTAAGAAGTTACGTATTAAAACGAAACTGCGAAGTTAGATATCACTTTCAAAAGACTGCGCACTAGCTCAAAGATCACATTGATTAAACTATTTGTTCAATTTATAAATCACCATTTTTAAATTTAAAATTCATCGGCAAACAGCTAAACAATGTGTCTAAACACCGCAGCTGAGAGCAAATCTCTTATCTTAATTTGAATAGTAGTTTAACTAACACCAAGCCGGTTTGACTCTAATTTGCTGTTTAAAATTGTATGTACCAAATAAAATGTTAGAGGTTTCTCTTCACCTCGCAAACGGGAAGTTAACGATCAAAAATATACTTCGAATATGTTGTAGTTCATATTATACTTGTTTATTTGGCGCTTGTGAATGTGTATTACATAAAGAAAGAACGAACAAGTCATAAAAATATAATTTGCGGTCCGGGGGAATTCTAGCGTAAAGCAAAACATACTTATTTTATTTACAACTTTTAGCTAACATCACTTTACCGTCGGGTATTCAAATATTCAATTCTTGTTCGTTGGATTTTTTTTATTCGGTTCATCATTATTATAAGACGATAAATGCTACTAATACAAAATTATTATACATTTTTCCAATATGTTTTTTTTTTTATCAAAGGATGCAAACGAACAGGTGGGTCACCTGATGTTAAGTGATCACCACCGTCCATAGATATTGCCAATACCAGGAGAGTCGCAAGTGCATTGCCAACCTTTGTATGGGGGAGTGGTAGGGAAAGGACAAAGGGGAAGGGAAAGGGGAAAAGAGGTGGGCCTCCGGCGCTCTCACTGACCGAACGAAACGCAACAATGCAAGCACTGTTATTCACGTTGGTGTTCTGTGAGAGGGTAGTACTACCCCGGGCGAGCCGACCCATTCGTGCTGAAACTAGTAATAGCTACAGCGTGACTCTACCACCTTCACAAGTGATTTAAGATGGTAACCTCGTCAAACCTAGAGGGACTAGTTCTCAAGTGCAGCTGCCAGTACACACCAACAGGTGCTTGACAGATTTTAATTTAAAGCTGGTCCCTAGGCAGGTGGACTTAGAAATAACCCTACCACCACCACGCTGTGTTCCTGCACAGACTTTTAAGTACAAAATATTATTCAGTCTCACATTTGGACAAAACCATCGACATGTTGTTTACAGTTAACTGATTTTACGTTTGCGGTGTGGCCGTGGTTACGTATAATGCGATGGATTCTTATACTTTTTAACAATGTCACATAAAATAACCGTTTCGTTAATATAATCTGGATTGTTTATAGCTACTGGTCATAATCACTTGAACAACGTACGAGTGATCGCAGCCTCGCAATTACCGCTCAACAATTGAGTGAATTGGTAAAAAAAATCATTTGAGATTTCATTAAGATATTTAAAAAAATAGAATCAATCAAGAATCTCTCAAGCTTTAGCGATATAATTACCCGTAAACTTATAAAATGAAGGATTGACCGTAAATAGTAGCACTTAATTAAATGATTAGATAAGACATAACCCTTAGCAACGTCGAGCAATGTGAAATAATTTAATCAAATAGATTATGTGATTAAAAATCATTGTGTTTTACGCTTCTTTAATAAAATTTAATTTTACTAAACATTCCGAATGTTTAGAATTTATCTATGTAATAGTAACCTACTTAAGGTAAGCGAGTTCACTGAACTTCAGCAGTAAGGTTTGCATTTCGGTCAATATTATTCCATCTTCATTATAATGTTTCTAATGTTGTTGTATGCCAGCTCTTGAGGAAATATCTAAAGGCAGGTTATAAAATAATAATAACAATGTACACCCAATAACGAAGCTTAATAAAGTTTCAGAGCATGCCAGACGAAACGGAAGTTGGTTCCGCTATTATTGCGTGGAAATATGCTTACATTTTAAGAACATAATCCTAAGCTTAAACAATTTCAGGATTTCAAATATAAATTGGTATTCAGAGATCAACGCATAGCAAAAAGGATATATGTTTAAATGTATTATTGTTTGATGTGAACTGTGTTCAATTTTGTTTGTCTATTCAACTCTTCCTCAATCCCCAGTAAAACCTATATTCGTCCAAATAATCAGACAGACAGACACGACAATTTTATTTATATGTATTTCATATTCCATTAATTAAATACTAGTGGGCGTCCAGTGGTCGACATTCGACCATAGTTCATTGATTTTTTAAAGGGATACATATTATAATAATAGTTGTATATTATAATATCATTGTTGAATGTAGAATGAAAAAGGGTAATTGGAACGTAAGAGTACAATAATACGTACAGTCGAGCATAGCAACCTCCTTCACAACCTTTTTTGAAGTCGTTTATTGACAGATGTCAAAATGTCTTTTTTATTTACATGTTGTGTAAAATTGAAGCAGTAGTGTGAGTAATGCGTATTTTAATTAATTTAATGTACTTCTAATGCATATATAAAATGAATAGCTTTCTGCACTTCTCCTCCATATAAACTTTAACTATGCCAAGTTTCACGTTCATCCGTTCACCCAATCCCGTTAAAAAGGGATACAAAGATTAGGCTTCACGTATTAATATATAGATACTCTATTACTATTTGTGATAAGAAAATGAATATGATATCCCATTTAGGAGACAAGCGGATATTTAAAATAACGTAAGAATTTAGTTTCACAAGAATAAAAGGCAAATTAATATTCCTGGAAGTTGAGTGTAAAAACGTTCGGTATTTTAACGTAATTAGGTGTTTTCCCTCGAAAACACGGGACGGCGCGGCGTGAAATACTCATTTTAATTTTTGAACTTTCAGAGCGTATTGTTGAGAAACTTTCCATAATAATTATATTATAGACACGTGTATCGTTGTACATTGTTAAAGCGGGTGCCCGCAACTTTAATCACATGGGAATACTTTGGATTTTCTTTGGGTATTACATATCGTTTTTGTTTAAAAAGTGAACTGAATATATTTTCTTTGCTTTTATTATTCATTGCTTAACCACATTTAATAAATTTAATTGTATGTAACCTATATATCTCTTTAGTTTCAATCCCGGACTCTACATTCAGAATACCGTACGATATTTTTTTGAACGTTTTGTGATAGATGACGATAACAAAGGCCACTCACGTAGAATTTAAAAAAACAATATTCTTAATTCTATAGTAAAATTCTCTATAGAAGTAGGAGTATAAATCATTCAAAAATTGTCTAGTATTACCAAATAATCAGTAATAGTTTGATAAGTTATAAAATATACTGTTATTTACGTAAACTGAATAATGAGTCGAAAATAATTACTGCATATAACCCGAGTGCGCAGAGCTGCGGGTACAGGTAGTGGTAAATATTTAAAAAAAAACTTTACAATTCAATAGTGTTATCTCAAGATTGAATAACTCAAACATTTTTGATTTTCTAGGTCATGATGTCAAGTGCTATGTTTAATTTTCTAATTTTGGTCTAATTGTCATTATATTCTATACTTTAAAAAAGGACTACTTCGTTTAGGTTGCATAATAAAGCTTCCATAAATATATATTTATTGTGAGAATAACAGAATAAAAACATATATAACCAATGCCTGGAAGTATAATTGTAGCACTTTTTGGGCTTGCTTACAAATACAGCATAGAGAGTATAAAGCGCTTATGACATTTTAATATTCAATTTAAATTGAAAGCATAGACAACTCAGTTTCAAATATATTATACTGCTACTTCAGACACTACGCAGTAGAAAAGCAGAGCGGTCGCTCCGAGGTCGATCCGTTACGTCCTATTTGACCCGCGTCACTCGGGCAAAGCGGCAAGCGATCGTAGGGCACAGGTAACAAAATGTGCTCATAATGCATACGTATCTTTTTATTCAATGTTTTAAGACACTATTTGTAACTGTACAAAGTATTTAATATGATCTAAAACTTTCGAAATCTGTGTACTTTTTGTGTAGTTTGTGATAGCACTGTTATTATTTAAAAATAGGCCAACCAAGAAATAAATCATATAAAAATTGCTATTTTGAGTAATAATCATTTACAACTTAATTGTTTATTACTCATTGTATGAATTGAATAATTTTTTTCTCGTCTTATCATCTACCTATATGGTACAGGTTGAAAGTAGATAAACTGTAAAACGCAAACAATTTTTGAGTCCATTTTTTTTATCAATCTATTGTAATATACATGTTGAATGTTTAGACAGTAGCAATATTTATGAACGATAGTCTGCACTCGATTCTCGTCCTAAATCAATTAAACAAATAGGTGCTTAATATTTGACCTAATTATCTAGAAAAATACAAAAATTATACACAATCCTCTACGCGTCTATGTTAAAGCACAGTGTCAATCACTAACAGGTGATTTCACATTCACTTGAAAGTGACGGAAGACTTTTCTCATTCATTTTATATATACGAGTGCTCGTCCAGTGGTCGAACTTCGCCCATAGAGAAAAAAAAATACTTTTTCAATTTTATTGATACCACTAAAACTCGTCAATAGCTACAAAATAAAAAAAGAATTAAGAAAAACGGCAAAGAAACAGAGGAGAGTTCTTCATTGCTTTCCCAATACTGATTTATATATAGGTAAGGAGATGTAGTAACAACAATTTTAAGGTATTTTTTTCAAATTATTTTCAAATTGATATTTTACGACAGTTTATATCGTTTTGTAATCATATTTGCGACACTATTTACTCTATGGACAATACAATTTATAAGCTTTACAATGATTTAAAATTAAGTAAATGAGTAGATGAACAGAAATTGCTTAGTAGTGTGATTTTTTCATAAAATTCAGTTCAAATAGAGCATAAGTGTTTGGTGACGGACTTCAATTTGAAAGTGATAGATAGCTAGGTAGGCATTAAAAATGCTTACCATGATATAGTTTCATCAAAATGTTTCCATTCATAGGAAGCTCAGGCTCACTGTACATTTGAACATACACCGATTGATGTGATGTCCGAATAACACTAAGCTATAATGGCTTTGGCATAGGTAGAAGTAGGTATTTTCACTCATGGAGGGTGAAAACCACATTAAAAAGAAGTTACCTTGGGAGGAAACCACGTCAAAAGTTACAGACAGCAGCCTCAATACGGTGGGAGAGACCAAAACCTAGTTAAGAAGTTATAAAAGTAAAAGTAAAAAATCACGCAAAAAAGTAGCAAAATGGTGAGGAAACAACCTGATTTAAAAATAAACGGCGGGTGACAGTTAGAGGTGTTTCCTTCAGACCAAAAGTCCAAGGAGCGGGAGACTTGACCTTCCACTACAATGCTTTGATGGACAGACAGACAGGTCGCTGGGGCTTGTCGATAGGTTGTCAAGATGCATGCTCACACAATCCCGTGGCATGATAAACGGGTCATCGTGGGATGTTAGGCAATAAGAGTATGACACTACACACTTCTCCGAAGCAATGGGTGTAATGCCAAATCTCCCCCACGTCAAAAAGTGTTTTATCACTACCGCCATAAAGAGCACAATAGAAATGTAACGCAAGTTAAATACCGAGACACACTTGATTACTGATAGAAACGTAAAATGACATTTGTATTATATACACACGTTACGCCATCTACCGACAGCTGTAATAAACGGTTATACACAAGCCGGAAGAAGGTCAAATATTTTTTCTAAGGCAGGTGGAAGTTCTAACCGACCGGAACGGTTATTCAACGTCTCTCACCTCAAGCGGTTGTTAGAGTTTACTACCTATATCTTACAAAAACGGATAATATTTATTCTATAATGCCAGTTACTGGACATAATATGTGCTCATGTTATTTATATTTAGACTGTATTAAAATCTTTCTATAAAAATATTTGCATACACCAAGTATACTAACAGAGAAGGCACCTTAATATTTTATTAACTTTAATTTATTTGTTATTTCAACTGCTACAGATGCTATAATTATATTAATTTATTTTTGGATGACCAACAGAATGGTGTATTAGTTTTTTTTAACAATATCAATTTTATAATAAGATTGAATTGTCATTAAATTTCATACTTGTATAACAATCATACTTAAGCATTTTATTTAATTATATATATTTAAATCCATAAAAATTAAAAACAAGTAAGAGTAACGGTAATAAGAGAAAGTAAATAATAAACAAAACAGAATAACATCGAAAACTATAAGCAATAGGTTTCTACATTACACTATTTTGGAACACTTTACCTGTCCTTTTAGAGTTGTAGTCCGGTGAAGCTGTTAAGACCTTGATAGGTCAATAGCGTAGTCAGTTCGAAAAAAAAAAATGTCCTTTTAGACCTATAATCTTCTATAGTTCTTTTATTTTCATAGGAACGAGTTACTTATTCAAAAAATAAATAAATTACATACTCGTAAATATAAAAAAGTAGTCGTGTGGTTCATGGGATTTTCGTCTGGATCATTGCAAGAATTATATTATTTTTAACCGTCTTAGGGGCAGAAGTTTAAAAAATGCTTTGCTTGTCTCACTAACTCATATATAGAAAAATTATTTACAATATTTTTCCTTTTATATATAACAGTTTGTCTAGTATAGCGGTATGTATTGCCTTTTAGCCGATCTTGTCATTAAACAGATAAGCAACAAAGTTGTAATTGCAACTAAACACAATCAAATATAGTTAAAATCTCTTTATAAAACTCAAGAATGAATTGTACAAAGTCATGAAACTCGAACATACGCAGAATCAAAACAAAATACCGTTATTTTAAATTCACGCAGTGTAACGATGATGAAAGGATTTTTCTATAGTGTAATTGTTTGATTACGTCTAGTCTCAATGTCTTGACATCTGTGTACTATAACATTTTATTGATACCGATTTTTTTTTATTGACAACGATATCAATATTGGTATATGTATATATAGTTACAGACGTCACGCTGCACCTATATAACAGAATGTATTACAGTTTCTAAATTTTTGAATTAAAAACATTCTATATATGTATATTTCATTATTTGGTATAAAAAATGCACGTGACGTATTGTGCTTGTACCAGACGTTGTATATACTCGTATGTATGGTACGCATTTTATTTTTATTTTTGCATGGGTAAAATCTTGCGATTTCGCGTCACCTACCGTCACCGACGATGTCGACATGTTCGTGACGTATTGCGTTTGCGTCAGACTATGTAATATTGATATTTTGTATGGAGTTTGTGCAACGTTTATGATTAAATAATAAAATGTGAAAACTAAGATAATGTTAATAATTTCAATTTACAAATTATGAAATTTCAATAATATAGACAATAATGAATTTAAAATTCAGAAAATTTACACAGTTATTCCATTGTTTTGAGTTTTTACTTCTGTCGGCAGTCTTTGACTGTTCTTTGTAACAGACTACGGAATACATTTATGCATTAGTATACATTTCTACAACATAACTATGTATGTATATACATATACTCTGTACAGCTTTCTTAGATTCGCTCCAGCAATAACATATGTTTACTGTACAGAAATTCAAACAATGATGGCGAAACTCGCAACAACCCTGACTCTTATATCAATATTCATCATTATTGCTCCATCATACCGCAATACCTACCACCTACCTATACCACTACTCGAGAAACAGTTTTAACACTACAAGGCACTACAATTACGAACCATCATCACCCTTCATATCCGCAACAGTTTTTTTTTTTATGTCATAGGTGGCAAACGAACGTGTGGGTTACCTGATGTTAAGTGATCAGCACCGTCCATGTACACTAACAACACCAAATTAGTCGCAAGTGCGTTGCCACCCTTTGGGGGGAAGGGTTAGGGGAGGGAGAGGGGAGACAAGAGAGGAGAGGGGAAGGAAGGTGGGCCTCCGGCGCTCTCACTGACCGAACGAAACGCTAAATTGCACTGTTACTTCACGTCGGTTTTCTATGAGAGGGTGGTACTACCCCGGATGAGCTGACCCATTCATGCTGAAACTAGTAAAACCAGTTGGCCACAAAAGACTACCATTTTAACTGTGAGTTTGACATTTTTTTGCACGATATATTTTTCTTTCCCAGGAAATAATACGAAATGTCTTCACAATCTTCACATAGTTTACAGAGTCCAGGCCCCCAGAGTTCTATCACATAGCTTTAAATTATGTTCCAATTTGATGGTAGTAATGTATAGGCAAAGTATGTAAATACTGTAATAAAGTGAATATATTTTATCGTACAAAAGAAATTGTATAAACGTTTCAGTACGAAACGGCAATGTCATACTTTAACCCCTAATAATTGAAGCAATGATGGCTTTTTGGTAACGTGATCAGGAACACCGCACCGATGGACGTACATGGGAATCCTAAAATGAATCTGAGCTTCTGATGAAACATCACTTTGAAATCATAGCATGTTGGGAGGTATTTTTCGAATACCCGTTTGGGTAGTTACCAAAAAAACCTGTAAAAACTTGTCGCTAAGAAATTATAGGTATACCTATATTCCTAGCTACACTTGATAACCAGCCCACCACTAGGTTTTTTTTTTATAGTAGCACGGCAAAATGACTGCAATGTGCCTGATGGTAAGCACAGTACAATCCAAAAACAACGGCGACCACCGAATGACACACTATCCATCGCCGGTCGCCGCTGTCATGCCGGCCGGTTTATCGTGTTACAATTTTAGGCAACATTGTCATTAAATATTATGTGTGATATAATATTGTGATTAAACGCTAAACTATATACTATATAAAGGAAAGATTTGAGTTGTACATTAAAATTGTTAAAACTCAGAAGCATGATAATTATCTTGCACCCCTATTCTACGGTTCGCGGTAATTTCAAGATAATTGAGCACAAAAAACATGATCAGTCCTCCGTTATTCTTTACCGACAAATATGCATATTAATATACGCATATATGTATACATGCACTTTACTGGATTTCTTTGTATTCAATGCTCGTTAACTTTAAACATTCACCCAGTCATATGTTATATCTGACATAAATCGACACCAAAATAGGGAGAACGCGCTATAAACAACTAATACGTGAGCAACAAGTCGCGGGGGCGCGGCGTATTCCCATCCGATGAGTCCCGCACAATTTCTTCCGGCTTTTAACAACGTATGCGATCGCATCTAAGCCTGTTCACCGCCCACTATATCCGATGAATTTGTATACATACGGTCATGCGCGATGACTTTAAAATTTCGCTTATTATCAAAGGTTACGTGCGATATACGAAGTGAACTGACGTAGGAAAATAGTGACGCAGTATACGATGTAGTGTTCGTATTTCGACGATATTCAACCTTAAGTACTAAAAGAACGCACTTTTTGGTTAAAGACTACGTCATAAGCTCGGAGTTTGCATACTTAATAAATTGAGTGTTGTACCAGAATATGCATCCTGAGCCATGCCGATAAACTGTGCCGTGAGAGAGTCGCTGCGGTGTTCACAATCTGATAGACGCGTCGGTGGCAAGTCAGCAATCATCGTAAAAAGGATTTGTTTTGATATCGGGAGCGTGACCGCGTGGCGACACACCGCGGTGCACAGCGTAGACTGGCGCGCAATTCACAAGAAAAGGATGGAGTGTAATCTACGCATGCGCCAGTATACACACAGGCGGGAAGCATATTCTAGAAGCGACTTCCGTAAACATGCGCGTCGGGGAAAACCGCGAAACGTGGTCGCCTTTTGACTTTTGTGATATTTTTAGATCATTGTATGAAAAACAATGGTTTATTGTAGGGTGCTTAATCTCAGGATTATCAAGAGGGCCTATCTTAGTGATTCTTATTTCCATCGCTTCGCTGTGAGAACACCGTTGAAAATGTCAGCTCCTGTAGTACATTAAAAACTGGACATGTTAATTTTTCATGGATATTAATTTTGAAAAATAAATATTGTGTTTAAACGTTCAAGCCCTGGATGTCGAAATAGGTTTCGGATGAAATACAAAGATGCATACAATATCGTCGAAACTAAAACAATGTTGACTGTGCGCGGTAGCTACCTGTTGACCAACTTTGGGATGAATTTATCACATAAAAAAATCTAACACTAAACTCTAGTCTAATCTAAACAAAATCTAAAAAAGTTTTAGTATTTGTCATTAAAGTGATTCAGAACTCTTTCTGAGTGATGCAAAGTTATCTTGGCAACATCGTTAAATTCCCTAATTGCAAGTTTGGCAACGGTAATGTAAAGACTAAACTAAATAAATTTACATGCGATGCCTACGTTCCAAAACACCCTACTTTTAGCTTATTAATTTCTTTTTAAATATAGTAAAAGCCGATACAGGAATGTTGCCTCGAACGACTCGATAGAACTAACAGCATCAACAAGCCGTGTTTCAGAAAGTTTTTTTATCTGCTAACTTAATTTTAGTATGGTTAAGATCAAAAATTAACTGAACGTTTATATAAAAGCCTCATTCCTGTTTTAATGAAATTTTGAGGGTGGAATAAGAATTATAAAGTTAGTATACAGGTTGTGTGCTAGTCAGTAAATTTCTTCCATTTTATGAAAAAATAATTAGGATAACTTTCCAAGAAGCCGTAACAAGGCCAGAAGTAATATATTTTTTTTTTCAGGGTTGTTCCTAACTCAAGCGACTCCGTGTTGTGCAAACAAGTCCTTTAACTGTATACACAATGAAAGAAAGTATAAAGCCATAAAAGTTTTCGAAATTGAAACTTTTCTTTAGTTATTTAACTTTTACTTAAAATTTCTTTGACGACTGTATACAGACCGCAAGAGGTCAAGTCTATTTTTGTTTGGTTTCATGTTGAATATAAAAGATTTTTTTTCTATAACAGACTAAATGTTGTCTGGGATATCGTTGAATGGACTTCATTTAATGTTACGAATTGCCGCTAAAATATATGAAATGGCCACATGTATTTAAACAACTAGCGCGCCATCTGTTTGTTGGCTTCGGAATTAAGAATACGTTACAATCTTTTGCACAAGTACTAACAACTACTTCAGAAGGTTTCTAATTAATAGAATGAACTAGGCGCATATGCATTAGACTTAACAATCTAATGTTTATCTTTATACTTCAACTCCTCCTAAACGGCTGGATCGATTTTGATAAAATTTTGTGTGTTAGATTCTCAGTTGGGTCCGGTAGGTGGCGCTGCAGTTCTTTTAGGATTGTTTAAAGTGGGACAACGTCCGTCGGTCCCTCTAGTACATACTCGTATATAAGATTAGAGAAAACGGGGAATGGTAACTTATTTAGTTTTTTTTTTATCATTAAAAGAAAATTAAGCATGGACACGAATTTAGGGTAAAGTTAGGTAAAAACACAATGTAATTCATATTACAATTTTACACATAACAAATAATCTTTAATAAATGTCTTAGGCTGTGTTGTTAATCTATATATACATATAATAAAAATGAAGTGTCTGTATGTAATACCAAAATAACATTTTTTTACTGATTGAGTACGAAACTATACACGCTACTGAATACAAAAATGCAATTTTTAAAATATTCGTCGGTCGGTCTGTTTGTTCCGGCTAATCTCCGAAACGGCTGGACTGATTTTGATGTGAATTTCACTCCCAAATAGCTGAAATTACAGCGGGCTGCTTAGGCTACTCTAAATTAGACTAGCTGTTAACCGCTGCTTTGTCTGCAATGCTATCTCCAAAACGGTTGGATCGATTTTCACGGGTCTTTCACAGACAGATAGCTGACTGACCTTATAAAAAGTAATTTAGTTTATTTTAATTTAGAGTATCTGTTAACCGTGGGGTCGCCCGCAGTACTATCTTCAAAACGGTTAGATCGATCTTCACGAAATTTTTATTAATAGATATCTGACCATATAAAAAGTAGTTCAAGCAATTTTAGTTTATACTAGCTGTTAACCGTGGCTTCGCCCGCAGTACTATCTCCAAAACAGTTCGACCGATATTCATGAAACTTTCACTGCCAGATAGCTGACTTTACAAAAAGTAATTTAGGCAATTTTAGTTTATACTAGCTGTTCACCGTGGCTTCGCCCGCTGTGCTATCACCAAAACAGTTAGACCTATTTTCACGGGACTTTCACTGGTAGATAGTGAGCCTTATAAAAAGTAATTGAGGTTATTCTATTTTAGACTAGCTGTTACTCGCGACTTTGTCTGCGTGAAATTTAGCAAGATTTCAACTTATTATTTATTTTTAATAAGAGAAATAATTATCAGCTTATTGTTTACAATTCGACATTATTATTATTAATAACTCTAATGATATAGAGGTCTTCCTAAGAGGATCTTAGATTATAAACGTATTACGTAAATAATTCCATAATTCAATTTCTTGTGGAACAGCTAAGCGTTTATTTTTTGTATAGTCACAAAATTTTAATTATAATGGTAATGTATATGAAATGTAATGTAAATGTAAATCTTTAATAATAAATAATAAAAATAATAATAAATAATAAAAATAATTTATAATAATATTTTAAGTTATTGTTTTATTAGTTCCTTATACAGTGTAAGTGTGCACTGAGGTAGTTATATTGTGGGTTAAGGTTCCAAATATGTTGCTGATGACAAACCTCATTTGACACGCTGTTAGTATTTATATATCTAATGTACACGTTACATGTTACTGTAAGTGGCGTGCGTGTCGTACTTACAATTGCTTTTAAAGAGCATTTCTATAATTGTACATAGTCTCACAATTTTATAATTCTTTATTACGATTTTAAAAAACGTTAGCGGAGCTGCGGGTATAGCTAGTATATAATAAATTACGTAAAATTTTGTTTTATGAATATTATAGTGGACACTACTTTGCATTTCTGCCTGCAATTGATTGAATACTACTACGTCTAACGGCAACAAAAAAAAAGTTATTGCAGTTAGACGTAGTAGTATTCAATCAATTCCAAGCGTAAATGCAAAAAAGCGTCCACTATAATATCAATGACGGATTTCCGCAAAGTAAAGCCTTCTTCAATCAAAAATGTTTTATGAACATTTCTGATTTTATTATTAGATCCTTCATTTAGCATATGAATTGAAAATATGCATATATGATTCATAACAACTATGGTGTTGTTATGAAAATTTATTCGTAATGGTAAAAGCGTTACGCTCCTGTTACTAATTAATAGAATCATAAAGCCCTTCCTAATTATGCATAGTGTACTTTGAAAGAGCTTTTAAAATAACATAATACGAACTTTGCGATAGTTCTGAGGCGAGATAAGTGGGACAAGAGGTCAAGGATGTGTTCTCATCCCTGTAATCAATTCCTTACTCGACAGTTGATAAACACATCTTTAGTTAGTTAACTGTGACTGTGAACTACGTAGTTCTTAAACTACAGTGTTATACTATTATGCTGAAAATTTCTTATGTAACTTTTTATAAAGATGAAATCTACTTATCTATTTATTATTTGTGTTAATTCAATTAGATTTTATGTATTTCTATGTATTTTATAAATATAATATTCATATATATATATACGCCAATATATACATATTGTTGTCAGTAGGTAAAGAAATTGTATCGATATAAATAAACATAGAATGATTTCGATGTACAGACATTAGAAATTATCTACACAGTTTCTATATGCAACTACTATAAGTTCTCGAATCCTTAGTCATATGCTCGAACATAATAAACAATAATCTAAACAACAATACACTTACGGTGTTATTACAAAATAGTTAAATACGTATTGAACCTTACCTTTAAAAAGGTCTCGTATTAAATGCACCGCGGTCGCTGAATGTTCACCATCTTGCTCTTTTGTCTCGTTTTGGTTACGTTAGGTTAGACTTGTGAAGAAGGATAACGCGAACTTGCCTCGGGCGAGCGCGGTGCATTTATTACGAAACCTTTTTAAACCCAGTATTTAATACGTATTTAACTTTTTTGTAATAACACGGCATATGTTTTAAAAGCAGTATACGGTTCGATATACACATATACACACAAATATTTTCCTTCATCCAAAGTTGAGGCTTAAGTAATGGATTCGATACCATGCCCTTTAACATGATGTTATAAGCAGTTTATCACTGACTCGACATCTTTTCACAGATTAGTCGTGTAACTGTTGTTAAATTAGTCGTGTAACTGTTGTTAAATTAGTCGTGTAACTGTTGTTAAATTAGTCGTGTAACTGTTGTTAAATTCATGTGCAATGATAAAAAATTCATATCCAACAATATGATGTCTAAGAAAACAACAAAAAAATTGAGATCGAGTGATATTTTTGTATCTTCGTTCTACTAAAAGTTATATCAAAATAAAGTTTATATGATTTGGATAAAACAGTTATTTATAAAGTTTTTACATCAATACAGTTTATTGAATAGTTAACTATCTTCAAGTATAATCTAAATTCACTTGGCTGCTTGGAAACCAAGTAAACAGTAACTGTGTAAAAGTATATAATATAGTATCGTTTAACTTGTACACGACTCGGTTCCTCAAAGTTGTACTTACTCAATATCATTAATTATGACATTAAATTGCGTATGTTTTTATTCGCAATCCCTTTTGCTGTATTGAATTTCAACGGTCGTTTTACATGACCGAGATCGCCGATATTACCCTAATATAAATGTAGTGGGGTTTTACGAGGCACTCTCTCATCAAGAGGTCTGAAGAGATAATTGCCTTGATGTGTGATCATATCAGCCGGTCCTTG
This sequence comes from Antheraea pernyi, assembly GCA_015888305.1. Taxonomy (NCBI): domain Eukaryota; kingdom Metazoa; phylum Arthropoda; class Insecta; order Lepidoptera; family Saturniidae; genus Antheraea; species Antheraea pernyi. Next base: position 3,634,852 of record MU158751.1, on the reverse strand, counting down.
GAGAACGTCATTGTGCGATTTAAACGACGTTCGAGTGCCGGGAGAGTGACATTGATTTTAAGATATATAAGATACTTCAGTTTATAATAAATTTCAGGATTATTATTTATGGTATTGTGTTTTTGTATGGTGTTTAAAATTTTGTACAGTAGAACCTTGATAACTTAAAATCCATGGGAAACACAAAATAATATAAGTTATAGAGTTTTTAACTTCATCATCATCATCAGCCTGTAAGTGACCCACTGCAGGGCCATGGGCCTCTTCCCGAAGGTATGGGCGTAATCACCACGTCAGCCCATGACGTATTGGTGATTTCAAACTCTGATAAATCCACAGTTCTATGTTTTACCACATATAGTAGTACTACAAGAACATTTCTCAGGTTCAGATGTCCTCACGATGTTTACCTTCACCGTCAGCCGATAATGTTACCAATTTAAATTAGTAAATGTACGCGAATTTTGGAAAATTCGTTAGTACATGCCGGGATTCGAACCTACGGACATTGAAATCATATTCCACCAGTCAACCCGCTAGACCATCACGACTGTAACTTTTTACCTTATCAAAGGTTTATGTTACACTCGCACTTTCACCGCACACTTTCTTGAAGGCCAAACATTGCCGTTTCTCGAAGTTTTCTAACCAGCCATTATTGCTAGTCTATAAATTATGGATTTTCAGCGAATTGGCGAACTTCTCAGCTTTTTCTTTCACTATGGATCTGTAATACTGATGTTTCGGTTTGAACACTGTTTGAACCACGTAAATAAATATTGCTTCAAAATAGGAAATTCAGAAATTCTTCGTCTTTTACATCAGACTCTCCAGATTCTCGTTTCTTCAAGAGTTCAGCTTCTTTTTTAATTATTATTTATAACGTACTTTCGTGTAGTCCAAACTGAGCAGCAACATCTTTCTTTTATAATCAACTTTTCACCGCTTTTAATTTATCAGCGTATATTCATGTTGTAATTTTTTGTGTTAACAATTAAACTTATAAACACATGCAACCAAAAAATTTCGAAAAACTTTTTGTTTTGTACATTCATTCGAAATGACCCATTGGCAGGCAGTTTATGTTACAGAGCTCATCGAAACATGAAAACTGAGGGCTAATACTGAAATTATTAGTTTAAGTTATAGAGGGGTGCGTATTTTAAGTAATAAAGGTTTTTTAGGCTCTGAGGGGAAGGGAACCGATTAATTTTTGAAGTTAAAGAGGTTTTTACCTTATCTAGTTTTGTTTTATCGAGGTTCTGTACTGTACTAGTACCCTTGTACCCTTGACAACATGCATGCAAAATTTCATGAGGATCGGTTAATTACTTAAGGCCTGAAAGCGTAACAAACAAAACAAACTCACATTCGCATTTATAATATTAGTAAGGATAAGGATAAATTAAGATGGATTTTGAAAATTCTTTTACCAATAGAAAGCCATGTTATTTGTGGATGTCATAGGCTATATAATAACCCGAAATATGAAAAGGCTTTTTTGGTGTAGTCGGAGAAAAAACGGTCGAACGCTAACGTTTCTTACGAACGCTGCCGTAACGATGAGAGATATATGATTGAGTTCTAGAGAAAAGTTGTAGAACTTGATAATGCCTACACAAAAGTTACCTACAGCAAATGTCTAACTTTTATATTTAAGCCACAAAATGTAGTTTTTGAAGTTATACTTCTTTTGGCGCGTTAGGGAAAAGTGATGAGAGTAAATTTTTAAGACGCGCGCGCGCACACTGTCACGAAAAACCGACGCCCTGAAGTTAGCTATAGTCAATATTTTGTTTCTTTGTATTAAAATTATCAATGTATTAAATACCTTTTTTCTATTGTTAGTGTAATTTTTTCTACAAACGTAGAATAAGGCGAAAATTAAAATTTATGAAAAAAAAATTATCTTGTCAAAAAAATATAACTTCTAACGCGTGTACATAATAAGTACACACATTTTTCATATTCGTATAAAAAATAATAATTTAAATCTTTAAGTGATGTTTATTGGTCATATTATGACACACATAATTTCATCACAAGTAAAATTGTTAACCGCCGAACAAAGTGGGCACGGGTTAGCTAGTTATAATATAAACCATCCTATAAAATTGCCATTACTAGGCAAGCTAGCACACGATGTAGCGGCGATTTGAAACTGTTAGAAATCCACTGTTTTTAATTATTATCGCAATCGATAAGCACTACAACAAAATTTCCCGAGCGTTCAAGTCTCCTCATGATGGTATCTGCCCTCGTCAGTCGACACTGTTACGTCAATGTAATCCAATTTCCAAAAACTCGTTAGTACGCGGTACGTGCTGAGGTACGAAACTGCGTACATTGGTGCAATATTTACCCGGTTTAAATAACTCAACTTTGCACTTCTGTGAAGTTGAATTATGAAAATAAAGCCGATGAAAATAATATTTACAATGTATCTGTTTGGCCCTCGCTTATCAGATATTAAAACTTATCAGGTCTTTACGTTACTATTTTTACACATAATTAACTACCAAAATTGACAATTTCGAAATTATACACTTTAAATGCTAGAAATATATGTAAAAGGTACGTTCTGGTTTTGACGGTAAATAAAATAAAGTTGCAAAGAACTGAAATTTACCACATAAAGTTTACACAATTATTGTGGATTCTAGTGCTTAAAATCGGTTTATACGGTTTTATACCGGTTTAGGCTTTCAATGTTTTATAAACAGCTCATATGTAAATCCTTATGAGTAACTTTATTTGCAAGCGTAAATTTATTTGTGTTTGGAATTTTTGCTTGGTGTCCTATGTATATCATATATATTAATACGTGAAGCCTAAACTTTGTACCCCTTTTTAAAGGAATTGCGTGAACGTGAAACTTGGCATAGTTAAAGTTTATATGGAGAAGTGCAGAAAGCTATTTATTTTATATCGGTAGTCCGGTGAAGCTGTTAAGACCTTGCTTGGTCAATAGCGTAGTCAGTTCGAAATAAAAAAAACTATTCATTTTATATAAAATGCATTAGATTAGAATTAAATTAATTAAAATATGCATAACTCCCACTACTGCTTCAATTTTACACAACATATACACATATGTAAATGAAAAAGACATTTTGACATATGTCAATAAAGGACTTCAAAAAAGGTTCTGAAGGAGGTTGCTATGCTCGACTGTATGTATTATTTTACTCTTACGTTCCAATTGCCCTTTTTCATTCTACATTCAACAATAATATTATAACAGACAACTATTATTATAATATTTATCCCTTTAAAAAATCAATGAACTATGGTCGAATGTCGACCACTGGGCGCCCACTAGTACTTAATAAAAATTTGTGAATACACGCTTAAATTTAAATAACCTGAAATGTTGGTACTGTCTGGTAATAGATATAATATTTCCTTGATAACATTATAGCAAGTACGCGATTCAAGTCACTAAAGAAAAAATACTTACCTAAGTAAATATAAATTAATATGTACGTTACTGCGCTTACCTGTAACATATGTACGTTACTGCGCTTACCTGTAACAATAACAAAAAAAAAGAAATTGATTAAAATGTAAACACGGACAAAATATTCAAATATCGAAAGCGGATTTCTAAACAATTACATGGTTTTATAACAAAGAACATTGAACTGAGCAATGGATACCGGTAGTAGAAAAATATTTGGTTTTATTTTTCAACAATAACAACAAGGTATAGCGATCTCGACCGATTAATTGAACGCTACTTGGCTGTACTTTTTCATGTATGTTTTTTTTTTGATAAAAAATAGCGAATGTATTTTATTGAATTCTCCCTTTAATTCTCTAATACGGTAGCGTTAAACCACAAAATAACCGAATATTACTGGTTTCTACCACCATACATCAAGTGGAATAACCCTACGATTAATCGTGTCGCGTTGGAGATGATTTGGTGTTTGTACACCACTGGCTTTTACTATTACAACACTATTACAATACACATGGTAAATACATAATTGTCAGTCCCTTTTCGTTTGTCATGCTATGGGATCAGGTAAGTATATATTTAGGTGTCGCAGAACTAGCAGGCTAGCGTGACAGCGGTAACCGACGATGATTGCCGATCAATCGGTGGGTGCCGTTGTTTGTGGGCTGTAATGTTTTTGCTATCAGGCGTAGTGCCGTTATTTTAATATGTTACAATAAAAATACATCTAAAATTAATCATCCGTCTTCTTATCTTATATATATATATATACGTTTTCCGTCGTAAACACTTTTTCCATATATAAAAAAAGATCACAAGAATAGCTTGATTTAATAGAAATATTATTAATAATAAAAGGAACATCGATTTTATAAGCATTATGCGTTTAGCGATACATGTTTTCTTGCCGTGAAGAAGTGGGGTAAGCGGTGTGGTGTTTATGTTTTTTCCTATGTACATAAAATATATTGTTAATATAATAAACGAAGTGGATAAAATCGCGGGTATCAACTAGCTTAGAAATATAAAGTTTCAGAATTTTATCTGTACATTTATAGATTAATTTTAATCATTACATATTATAAAACAAAATCCTCTGCCACGTCTATCTGTCTGTCTGTCGGTTCGTGATAAACTCAAAAACTACTGAACGGCTTTTTATGCGATTTTCACCAGTGGATAAAGTGACTCACGAGGAAGGTCTAGCTATATAATTTGTCAAGGTTTTTGTATAATATATTTTCGAACATATTGAAGTTCTAATCTTTCAGTTATGCGAAAACCTCTTTAATGACAAATTTAAATAAATTATTGTAGTTCATGTTTATTCAAATAAAATTAATAAAGAATATGTATGTGTTATGTTATGTTTGTTTATTTGTATATTAAGTTATTAGAATTTGGCTACCAGTGCGATATCATAATGCCGTATCATATGAGTAATAAACACTGATATCTTGTTTTTATAGTTCTTATTTATACTAATATTTTGAAGTTGAAGAGAGTGTTTGCTCTTTTTGTTAGTTTGCACGCGCTAGTCTCTCGAACTACCAGTTAGATAGAAAAAATACATTGTATAGTGTATAGTCTATTTATTGAGCAAGTATCTAGACAATCTAATAATTCATTATGATCCTTGGGCATTGGAGCATTATTACAAAACATATGTTACGAAGTACGCTAAACGGGAACGAAGTAAAAATGCGTGTGAGAGGAATTAAACCCCACACGGGTTAAAACTCAGATACCATCCATTTTATTCCGCTCATTGGGTAGTTAGCTGAGTGAACCTTGATTATTTTTATAATTTAATCATGGCGTTAAGTGCCTGTGGTCTGTTAGGGGCGGACCATTTTTTTTTTACTTTACAGGGTTTAACGTTTGACCATAACCTCATTTGACGTTAAATGTAGATGTGGTATAAGGTGGTAAACACGCTAAACCTGCAGAGGGACTGGATCTCAAGTGTAACTGACGGAACACAACAGATGCTTGGCGACAGATTTGATCAACTTGAAAATGGTAGCTAGCCAGACGAACTTAGAAAAAGCCCTACCACCATGCAAAATTGTATACCATATAAATTTGAGGCAGAAGGCGGTATAGACGGTCGAGAAGAACCGACTGTTTTTTCTATATTATAGGAGGCAATCACCGCCATCCATAGACAGGGGAGTTGCAAGTGCGTTGCCAGCCTGTGTTTGGGAGGAGGGAGGAGTGGGGGAAGGGGGAGGGTGGAGAGGAGATGGGCCTCCGGCGCTCTCACGGACCAAACGAAACGCAACAATGCAAGCATTTACTCCACGTCGGTTTTCTGTGAGGAGGTGGTAGTACCCCGGGCGAGCCGGCCCGTTCATGCTGAAACCAGTAGTAGCTTCAGCGTGGCTCTACGACCTTGAAATCCCTTATGGATACGCCACCCTCCCGGGGGAGAGGGTGGGTTTTGTCCGAGTCGCACGGACTAAAACCCCACGGTGTACGTCTGCCGCTATAGTTGGGGCGGCACGAGATCTCTATAGACTTCATCGTGCCGCCCCAGCGGTTGGCCCAGTAGCAAAAGCGCCGCCGCCGGGCCCCGTCTTGTTAGGAGACAGCCGGGTACACACCGGCCGTCTCCTCCTTCCGCCGGACCTGTGCAATGGGAAGATGGGTCCCCCGACCCATCCTCCCCGGTCCAGCTATGGTGGGAGGAGGCGATCAAACTGCCGCCTCCTCCTGCCTGTCCTCCGTTGGCGGAGAGGGTCACTTTGAGGATCTTGCTCACGAACCCTCTCCGCCGCCTCCTTCTGCGAGACGACTTCCTCGCAGAAGGCGGCCATTGCGTTCCACACTTCCTCACTGCCGAGCATGGCCGCAACCACGCTCGGCAGTGACAGATCTTGCCCTACCGCCGCAGCCAGAGTGCGACGTTGCTCCTCCCACGCAGCACACTCAGACAGAGTGTGCTGCGCGGTGTCCGGGTCAACGCCGCACTGATGACATACGGCAGTCGGCTCCCTGCGTGCTATCCGGTACAGGTACCAACCGAAGCAACCATGTCCGGTCAGGACCTGCACCAGTCGGAACGTCAGGGAGCCCCATCCTCTCTTAAGCCAATCCGGCAGGACCGGGCGGACGGCGTCGATCGTGTATCGACCGTACCGCGCGTCCGCCAGGTCCCGCCTCCACCTTTCCACCACTTCATCCCTCTTCTCTCTTCTTCTTTCCTCTATTTCTCTGGGAGCTAGAGGCTCCCCCATCCGTTTCTTAACCGCCGTATATTGATATACGGCGGCAAGAACCTCCGCCTCTAGCTCCCAGGGAAGGGAGCCGGCCAGCACCATGGCCGCCCCCGAGGACACCGTACGGTATCCCCGTATCACCCTCAACGCCACGGTACGCTGCGCAGCTCTCAGAGCACGGATATTTGTGGCGTTGAGGGCGTCGACCCACAACGGTGCCCCGTAGGCGGCCATGGACCTGACGACCCCCATATAGAGGCGACGGCAGACGGCGCCCGGCCCCCCCGTGTTGGGGAGGAGTCGTCCGAGCGCCGCTGCCGCCAGTGGCTCTACGACCTGCCTGTTGCCGAGATGGCTCGAATTGTAAAAGATCATGTATGAGTGCGTGGCTGTCTTGCCTTATATGAAATTTCTTAACGCTTACCTCATTGCTTGACAACGTAAAATTGCAAAAACCACGAGTGCGAATACGAGTTGCGTCTAGTATTTCATAAAGTGTATTCGGTCCCGATTACTAATGTACAGTATAAAAAGTAATGTATAGTACATACTTGTGTTAAAATATATCATATGAAATTTATCAATAGTTATTTTAAACATCAAACGTACCACTAGTGTACGACGCGGAAAATTCATAGCGCTCACATTAACGGAATGAAAATTTTCCATTGCACAATATCATCACGTTTTTTAGCTGTAAGATTTAATGGAGCGCGTAAATACAGCTGGAAACGACAGCCATCAATTACAAAATCATTAATGAACACCCCAAAATATGAAGTGGCGAAATAATAAAATCGAAGCGGCCGGATCCGCTGTGCAAATTGTCGGCCTGCAGCGGTCGCTTACGATTTATTCATACAAGTAAATTGAGTACGTGCACCCTTTGTTGGTTTATTTGATGATCACTGCAAAAGTAAATTACACTTATTGTGTTAGTTGTTATTCTATATTTTTGAGTACAGCGTGTTGTTAATTTTGTAATACATACATAATTTATAGTTGCTTAATCTATACGAATACTAGTTTTTGTTGGTACTAGCTAGTTAATTTAGATCTATCCCACGGAATCACTCGATTTTTTTAGGGGTGAAATGTACCCTATGTACTTTTCTATACCTACGACAGCGTGTATGTAAAATTCATGAGGATCGGTTCAGTAGTTCTCAAAAAACTCACTTTCGTTTTTTTATAATATTATAGTAAGGATGATAACGCTTTTTTGTTTGTTTGTTTGTACGCACTAATCTATAATTTCATAGATCTGATCAGGTCAGATTCAGTCAGATCTGAACAATTATTTTTGAGTTTTGTTATTTATTAAGGAAGGTTACAGATTTATATAACACTACGTTACGTTACGTTTATTTATTAACGCTGGTTATAGATGTATTTAACACTACGTTACGCATATTAGAAGTCGAGTAATAACGCAGGTGAGTTATGTGAGTATCGGTGGCCCCGGATTATGTTACATCACCCAACGAGAAGTAATTGAACCGAACTGTGAATGCCTATGTCATCTATGCTACGCAGATTAGTTGTTATTGGCTCCATATCTAAAAGCGTAGTGATTCGCTTCTGCGGGTCGCATTTCGGGATCAGCCTCTGCATATCCAGCTTTTTGCAGACCAGCATGACAGTGGCGGCTGGCGATGGATAGTATGTCACTCGATGGTCGCCATTGTTTTTAGATTGTACTGTGCTTATCATCAGGCATAGTGTAGTCACTTTGCCGTGCTACAATAAAAAAAGCCGTATAATAAGATTTTTATAAGCTTATTTTATGGCACTGTTAGTAATTTCAAAGAAAAAAATAAATGCGAGTATAATGTGGAGCGTATTTAGACTTATATAGTACAGTAAGTAAGTGTTATATTCATTTATATCAAACGAGGTAATATCCACTCGTTTAGTTGTGCATTAAATATGCTCTTAATTAAAGGAATGGCCGAAAGGTCAAAGGGATCCAAAAATAAATAATATAAACATTTCATTAAAATTCCGCATCAAATATTATTAGTAACGTTAGCAGTACTAGTATAATAATTGAGCCTCAAAGATTTAGTAATTTATCATTTAGTTACGTTATATGTATACTATTATAGCGTTAATGTAATACATATGCTTTATAAAGAACCGTAGATATGCTATAAAACTGACAGCATTCGTAGATAAATACATAAACATGTCCATTAGAGACTCACCGAACCGATGTAGAGATGAAACTATAACATACTCGCAGAATAAATTCACATCGCAAACACCGTTTCCAATTTACGGTAACAAGTTTATGTTTTACGATTTTTAGTATCCTATGAACAAAAATAACTGTAGAATGTAACAATATTCCCGAACATTCTATTTACCGCACGCGCTGGATAGAATATGTAAAACAAAACATTTGAATTTACAAATACGGAACATGGTTTTTTATATTGTGAATAGGTTATTCCACGTAATTGCATTCAGTCACTTTCCATATATAGTTATCATTGTGTTACAACATATTATAAAATTTTATGCTATATTCACTTGTGTCTATTTTATTTACACAATACTAGTTGGTGGCCGCTACTTACTTTTCGTAGAAATAGTATTGTTCTTTCATAGGAACTATAAATGTTTGAATTTCTTATGGCAGGGTTTTGAAATTCTTATCCGCAAACTTTTTGTGTGACTAACAATGGTGGGCGTAAGCACTGTGTCGGGTAGTGTAGGAGCAGTGTCTCGCTTGTTTTCGGGTATTGGAGAACAGTGAGACATATGCTATTCTCGCTTTCATTTTGAAAATTTCACTTCTACTGCGTGTGAACTATCTACATACACGTATTTTGTTTCGAATTGATTGATTGTCTTTTATTTTTTTGGATTTTAATTTTGTCGATATTACTTAAAAGCTATATATTTCTTTTATCGGGTTCAAGTTCCTTCTATTATAATGTATCATTACTTCTTAGCTCCCATGAACAGATGTATAGGTATGTAGCTTAAATATTAGTCTAAATATTCTATATTTGCCAGTAAAATGCTAAACGAAAATCGATTCAGTATTTTGGAGATAACCTTGGATATCTCAAAAAAAGAATAGATTTGTATGTTATGTTAATAATCTAATCTAATGATTATACTAGCGATTCGTCCCGGCTTTGCATGGGTGCAATGTACTAATGTGACGTCATAAGTGTCTAACCGTTTTACAGCCTTTTTTGGTAGGTCTCCTCCACAGTTCCTCCTCCTCCTCCCTCCTTCCTCCACAGTTCATCAAAGTAACAGAACCTACGTAAGAATCTTCACACACACAACTAATTTTCTTTATTGCATTTAATTATAAATGTGTGATAACTTCTAAGATATTCATTGAAATGACATACCATAAATGCTCATTTGATGAAAATTAAATCATCATTGTAACTAAAGTATTTAGTTGGACAAGGATTAATACTTTTTGTTCCAAACAGGTTCATGAATAACTACATTTTTTTAATAACTCTGGTGGTAATTTGATTCCTTTGGAGATAGACATATACCATTCTTTAGTACATTATTTTTATTTATCTCATAGGGTTTAGCCTAGCGTTAACAGTGTAAGCGCACGAGAACTCCTTATGACTTCATTAGTATATACTGACTATTCTCTATTTATATAGAAATAAAACATATATAAAATAATACATGATATACAAATAAACTTACGAATACAAATAATACAAATAAACTTACGAATACAAATAAATATGTAACTAGAAAAGTTTTCAGTATGATGGTGGATGGATATAGGAGTAGAGGTAGACCGAAAAAGGTGTGGATGAATTGGTGTATAAAAGGTGTGAATACTGAGATGCCATCTGATAGGCGAGAGTGGAGAAGGAAAACATGTTGTGTCGACCCTATTTATGTGGAATAAGGGTAAGAAGATGATGGTGACAAATAAACCTTCCGGAAGAAAATTTCTAAGCAACAATGAATCCTTATTAAAATCCCTTGTATAGTTTAAGTGAAATAACGGAATACACAGAAAGACGCGAAAAGCGATTATCTTTTATATTATATCTATACCTTTAAACGAGCAATTTTTGTATATTTTTATATATTCAGGATCTCTTAAACGGCGGCGGCGATTTCCGTGAAACTTAGTATGTAGGTGGTTTTTCAGGGATAATAAATCGATCTATCGAGATTTCGTTCATAGAATACTTTTTTTATCTGAGTTTTCAGCCAATGAAAATATATAGCTAGAATATTAAAGGTAAATTTCGCCACCACTGTCAAAACAAAAATAGCTCAAATGGAAATTGGCTTCTTCGAAAATCCGTCTAAGCCCAGTTCGAATCCGAGTGAGACCAAAAGAGAGATATCTTTTTTAATTATTTTTTTCTGATATAACATGCTAATTTTGAGATGCAAACAGTTTATTTTAATTTTAAAATGTTTTTTAAAGAACCGAGCTAAGCTCGGTCGTCCAGGTACTAATATTTATACAAAATTTAAAGACTACATATTTTTTAACAAAAAAAAAACGTTAAACAGTTTCATGCCAAAAATGTTTTATTAATTATTAAATTGATGTATAATTAACATTTACCGAAGTTTATATATTATGTACATCCATATAGTAAACAAAGATCTAATAACGACCTGTAAATCCTTCTTGTAACTTATGAATATTAGAAAACACCGAGATATTTTATAACCTAGGTAAGAACGAACATGTTGTGTACAAGCTATTCCAACAAGATTACGCTTATTGCGCGTTACACAGTTAGGCCTCCCAGTCGACAAATCTAATTTGCCTTCCAAGGCCATAATTCGTTTATTTCGACAGATATATAAATTAGTTGCCTTGGTTAATTTGCATTAATTATTCATAGAAACATGGATTCGTGTTCCCATATTGCGTTTTGAATCACTTAAAGTCACGACAGAAATTATTTGAAACATAATACCGAAGATAAATTTCGTTTGGCACATAAACTGGGGAATTTTATTCGCATCGCTGTTTACTTTCCGTAGGAATTTTTCCGTGTTCACTGAGAATAATGAATAAACTCCACCAAGCCTTTTCAGCTTTTAATCTATTTGTCGGTACAGCAGCGAGTTAATTACATTTTTATTGATGTTGAAAATTATTCCGCTATTTTCCTCGACTTTGATCGTCAGAGTCTTTGACTTTAGTATTAACACGTTTACTACTCCTCTCAGGTTATAATGTCGCCTACTAAATGGAAATCTTTGGTTTATTTGATTACTTTGTGCGAATATAAACATAATTTTACTTTAAAGCCACGAATATAAAATCCATTTTCCATGGGATAAATATATTAAACCTATTGCAGTAATATTGTTCACTAACAAAGTAATAATAACTTCTGAAAAGCGTTTCGTTTTCTCGTTTACTGTTAGTAGACGACGAAAACAAGACAAGAAAAATAAATAATGGAGTCCAATTAACTAAGAAAAGAGCGTATCCTAACTTATAACAACTAGAAATGACAGTTTTTTTTATTTAATATAAACTCTTAGTGAATATGAATTGCAATTAATTGCTATATTTTTATGTATAAATATAATAAAAAAAGTAGTATAAAAAAATTAAAAAATATTTATTCAACACACAATATATAGGGTTTTATACAAAAATACGTTCTGTATGAAATTTATAACACATTAAAAGAACAAATATAGAAAGCAAGTGTTGCGCGATAAAAATTAAGAGATGGTAGAGGTTTTTTTCAGACAAAACATATTTCTGGAAGGCCAGATAGACTGAAGAACAGATTTCAGTTCAGTTTTCCTAACATTATAGCTTGACGCTCCGGAAGTGACAACATTACCGTTCCATATGAGCTTTACAATAAGTAAAGTTTATTTTTTTAAATTATTTATTTTTATTTAATAAGTTACAAAATCAAGTTCTGTTTGACACTTTCTAATCAAGTGTTTACACAAGTGAAAACTTAGGTACAGACTTGTAAATAAACAAAATTGTCTATTTTTTCTCCGGGTTACTGCATAAATAGGAGTGAAACGAATATGATGCCACTTTGGATAAGATCGATGTCTTTTTAGATTATATATTATTACACTTTACATTTCTATATACCAGTACACTTTCTCAGACGGGCTAAGTCGTATTAAAGTAATTTAAAACCAGTGAAAAGGTTGCATTAAAGGTAGGGCTTGCATTAAAGTATGCGGTTAACAGCAAAATCATTTTTACAAGAACAGAGTCGCGGTTACTACTTAGTTCTAGAGAGACGAACTTTTTAGCATTCCATGGATTCACCGTGCGGGTGCCGGGTCCATCGTGTGGTCGAGGGAGAAACTCAGAGCAGTTCCCAGGACTTGCGACCCAGGTGTAGGTTTAAAGAGGCCCCCTTTGAGATGCGCATCAACGCTCACCTTCACTGCTCGAATTTCCCGCCCTGCCTAGCCAAATTTTGGTAGGAACCTGTTGCAGCCTTTGATACTCGTTCTAAAATAGAACTTACTGCAGTTCTCGACAGGCCAAGGTCCTTCAGAAGGTTATAGAGAGATTTTGCTGGTATACCTGTCGCTCCTACTTCTACCGCGTATAAATTAACCACATAGCCATTTTTATTTAGTTCGTTAGTTAGATCGTAATATTTATTTAATTTGATTGTGTGGTCTAAAAGTAATCATATAATCACGAATTATTAATACTTTATTATTGACATGATAACGTCTTATAAATCGATGAACGCCAGCTGCACGCATGAAAAAGCATGTCTCATTGTCACGTTCCTTCCGAGCCGAGCATGCAAGCGAGAGAGCGGAACAATCCATAGAGGTGCGATCGGCCTAAGCGTTCGGCTTCTGACGCCTCTATTTATATATAGAATAATCCAATACAATTCTTAAAAGTATACAATAATTTTTTTCTTATGACGTTATCACGTAAAATTATCGCCCGTAAACCGACTTTACAGACAACCAATTTGTTTTTTTGTCACAAAATTTTGTGACTTAAACTCAAATTGTACAAAAACAATGAATTATAAATGAAATATGGACGTAGATGTTTAAAGTCTCTTCCAGTCGTTTTTCTATAACGTTGTCAACTCCATAACCTCCGTCCGAGTTTACCGAGAAATTCTGTTGACGTAATGCGAAATACCCGCCTTTGTGCCTAATTTGTAGTTGCACAGGATTGTGTTTGAAACAAACCAATGTACAACAGAATTGAGTGATATAAGAATTACTCCGTAGATGTATTTCGTTTAAATTCCTGATATCAATCTGCATAAGAATAGAAATGTTAAGGTGAGTTGCTGTTTTATTATTATGCTCGATTATATATTTCTCAGTTTATGTGTAATGTGTTTATGTTAAATTATGTTAAAGTACTCTTACTTCATGTTTTTAACAAATAGGCGTTCTTGTTTTTTATGGTAAACTCTGTCATTAATGGAAATGAAGAGCTGTTAATCCTTATCTATTATAAAAGATAGCGTTCTTTGTCTGTCCATCCGTTAGTATGCTTATAAATAGGAAATTACCGAACCGATTTAAGAGATTTCGTTTTAATGATACGAGAATCCTTCAGCTTTATTTAGTATATGTTTTATTAAATCATGTATTATGAATGCGAGTGTCAGTTTGTTTGTTTGTTACGTTTTCACGCCGAAACTACTCAACTGATTTTCATGAAAATTTGTATACACATTGTCAAAGGAACAGAAAATGACATAGGGTACTTTTAATGTATAAAAAGTACTATTCCCAAGGAATAGATCATATCTATATTAACGTCAGCGAAGCGGAGTGCAAATAGCTAATTATCTAATAAATGCACCTAAGAGAACATGTTCTGAAGTTAGAAACAAATTAAGTAAGCGCAAAGGTTTACCATTAAATTCTCTTGATATATTTTACCTATTCAATATTAACCAATATGATGAATTAGATGGTTATTTAGAATATAAAAAGTCGACAGTACCATGAATCTAACTTTTATATCTAAACACTGACCATATTTACGTGACAAAGCAGGCAAAAAAGTTTTTTTTTTAACTTTATTTTTGGCAACCAATCTTTTAGATTATTACTGCCATTGTCAAGTAGTTAATAGTATTTCAAGTTTTTCTTTCATTCAATTTTGGCAACCAGTCTTCTAGTAGACCATCACTGCCATTGCCAAGTGAGTATCGATATTACAAGTTTCTTGATATAATTTCAATGAACTAACAAGATGGTGGCCAACTTGTTAGAACTTTCCATGGAATTTTTGTGGCATCTCAGAATTCATGGCCCGTGGTATTATTTTCTATTCACTTCACTTATGCACAACAAACAAACTATATTACATAAAACACCACCAATTTTACACAATATAGAGTCAAGTAACACAAGATTATGAATAAAAAATAAAACCCATTACATGACAGACCAAGATCCCGCCAAAAACCAGGCAATAAAGTTATTTATACAAGTTATAAAAAACATTAATCTAAATGGTCTAAAATAATTTAGTCATGACAATGAATTATTTGAGTCCTTCACAACATTTCGTTTGTTCTCATTGCGCCAGACTAGCAATGCTTAGTATAGCGACCTGTGTACATGTAATATTGATATTTTGTATTGTGCATGTGTACTCCATCATACGTTTCATTAATTGTTAAACTGTACTAAAAATGTATATCATTATTTCTCGGAGTGCCAATAGAAGTGAAAACCAAACTAATGTTATTAATTTCAATTTACAAATTATGAAATTTTAGAAAAGTACACAAATTTTTTTTTTCGTGAGTGTTCACTTCTGTCGGCAGTGCTTATGACTGTCTCGACTTCTTTTTAACATTTATTTATCCAAAATAATAAACCATTTCAAATAGACACACAGATGCCTCTGTAGATCAAAAACGTTTCTCATTACATCGTGTGTACACATCTTATTACGAGAGACAAAGCTTGTCCGCATTTCCGCCCAATAATCCTTTACGATGAAGAGAGTGGAATAAGCGTCTGGCCTGTTATAGCGTATTCCTGAACGTTGCTTCCGCAATAATTTATCTCGTACTATAAAGGCATCATAATTCGTACTATGTATTCTCGAATTCCGAAATGAATATATCACACACACACACAGCAGTATTTATTACACGAAACAGTGATGAAAATATACGAGATAAATTTCGCTATGCAATGTTTTCTTCGTAATATCTTTAGAATATTGACCTTGCTGACTTTTACAACCGTTAACTGTAGACGAATTAAAGTGTCTTATTTTTAGATAAGAAAATTAAATCGTTGTTAGAAATTTTAATTTTATTACTATTTTTTAGATTTAGTGACATGTACACTTAAAGGGATCACATGGCATGAAACGGTTACATACTAAGGTCAAACGGTGTTATTACAAAATACGTTAAATACGTACAAAAAGTTAAATACGTATTGAACCCTCGGTTTAAAAAGGTCTCATATTAAATTCACCGCGGTCTCTGAATATCCGCCATATTGCTCTTTTGTCTCGCTTTGATTACGTTAGGTTAGACTTGCGAAAAAAGGATAACGCGAACTTGCCTCGGGCGAGTGCGGTGCATTTATTAGGAAACTTTTTTAAACCAAGTATTTAATACGTATTTAACTTTTTTGTAATAACACGGATAGAGCTTAGTTCTCGAATTTATCTGCCAGAACACACTCATAGATGCTTGGTGACAGATTTTCAAACTGAGAATGCTAGCTAATTAAAAACCTATTATGAATTTCTAGGACTTACTCATAATATTTTCCACCACTAAAAGCTTAGTTTCATTGTAAAATATAAACCTACCTCAATAGACGACGAATAAAAAAACATTCATTTGTAAATAAAATATTTTTTTTAAATACGTGGAATATCATTAACTTCGTACTCTTTTAGGCCGAATATGTTTTAAATATAATCGAAGATGGCTCGATTTAGTTGAAACACATAGCAAGCAGTAACAGTATGTCGGAGTCAACAGTCGTTATTCGTAGCATATGTTACATCTCGTTTACGCGAACATTTGTTTGATGTACGATACTGGGTCATTGACAATGCGAATGCCAAGTTTTTTAGGATATTATGAAATCTAAACGACAAGGTTAATATACTAAAAAACTAGAAAAATGTTGAAATAATTCTGTGACCTCAGTTAGAGGACTTGTAAAAAGCTTCGAATTAAATAGGTGCATTGTTTTTTCTTTCGGTATGGCCTCTACCTTTGTAGGCAATTTCGCCAATGTCAAATACACGTTTTAAACTTAATGCCAAATATTCAGTGTAACAACGTAGAATAATCTAAAATATCAACATGTCATACATAGATAAACTACCAAAGGGGGATAATATTATTTGTTATTTTTTGTTTAATGAAACCTTTGTACAAGAGAAACAATACAACAGTTTAAATAATCTTAAAGTCATTAGTGTTTATGCAATAGCTTATATTATGTTATGCATAATTTTTTGAGTTGGAAATATATTGTCGTTTTCTATAAGTAATGGTGTTATTAAGTAAGATAACCATTATTATTTTATTTATTAATTATTTTGTCAATTTACACTTTTTTCATAAATACAATAGGGTTCTAATTTTTCGAAGATTTTTCGCGTTTGGAAATAAAATTGGAACCGGTAATAACAGATTTGGTGCAGACGAAGTTGCGCGGGTCAGCTAGTATTATATACAAATATTAAACAGATATACGAGAAGCTTTCCGCGTCGGTATTAAAACTTCATAAAACTGAATCTGCCATTTAGAACTGTATCAACATTCCGTAGGTTACCGTTGTAACGGGATTATACTTGATATTAAGGACGGCGTCTACAAAATATTTTTACAGGGAGTAGATTATAATTATTCAATGATTTAAGGAAGAGATAACCTAGTCACATTATACATTTGAGTTCGATGGAGTTTATAATAAATATTGTTTAATATTATTAAGTTTTATTTTTAAATATTGACTTAATACATATAATACAACAACTTTTCACTGTTAGGTGTGTTTTCGTAGAGAATGCTTACCTCGTGAAATTAAAATTCACTAGTAAATTAATAGTGTTAGTTCTTTTATAGAAAATTTAAAAAATTTGAATGTAACAATTTTAACAGTGAAACTTTTTAAACAGTGTCTAAAATTTAATACCTTGTTTAACATATGTTCAAAATACTCTATTATAAAATCCTGCCCGGGCGATCGCGGTCTATAGCTAAACATCTGGAGAAAGTTCTTATGCGACTCGGAATAGCATTCATTCAATTCAATCTCATAGTGCAAAAAAATTCCATTACATACGGATATTTTGCAAACAATTTGAATCTATGAATAATATTTTCGTTCAGATATTCATTACGAAAATGTATTTATTAAATAACATTGGTTATTATTATTTTAATAACATTTTAGATAAAAAGAAATGATATACGATAAAGTGCGTGAAGTGGAACAGAATAATCTTAGATTAAATCCATCAAATGTCATCATTACATATTATCAAGCGAAGTCTCTTGGCGATAAACTTAAAAGCTACTAAACGAATTTTCAAACCAGTAAGTAAACTGATTCACGAGGAAAGTTAAGGTACCTTTATAATTTGTCCAGGTTTTGTGTAAATTGGTTAAAATATAACGATAATTGTCGGAAATGCCGGAAGGAGTCATACCGCCTGGGAGTTTTCAGAGGAAAAGCTGTCTATTACCGTTTGAGATATAACAAAACATTGCATGGTGGGATATTCCTCTTTTATAGATCTACAAAAAAGTATATGACGGTATATATCTCTCTTTTACAGAAATCCCACTATACTCGTTATATCTTCTAAAAAATGGTGACTTACAATTCGAAAGCCATTTAGATACTTTACATAATACATTAAGCATTTTATGCACATTCTTATCTTTATCTCTATATATATAACTCTTCTGTCGGCGAGTATGTGATTGGACTCCTTCTAAACGGTTCGACCGATGCTGATGAAATTTTTTGTGTGTTCCAGTGGACTCGAGAATGGTTTAGATTCACAATTGGACCCGGTTAGTAGCGCTGCAGTCTGATTCTAGGATTTTTTATTATTATTATATTATATATACGGTTATCTGCCGGGCCCTCTAATATAATATAAAAAGTAATAATTTATTTGTGGATGTCTAAAATTGTTTAATTCATTTACATCGATCCTCCAAACTAATGATATGATACCAACGAAATCTATTATTTACTAACAAATATCTTTTGTTGGAAAAGAGAAATACAATAAATCACAACAACAAATTAAGACCGTCAACTAAGACCAGCGTTAGACAATGTTTAAATATAACGATGTCTATCTCTAAACAAAGGTAAGGCATTCTTTTGTGATCAAACTTTTTCAAGCTCACATTCAAACCCTATTTAACTTTTTGTAATAAGATGGTTCATGTTTACGTGACGATTTTAGTCTTAAATATATATATATATATATATATATATATATTGATATTCATTCTATTGATATTCTAACCAGATAATAGTTCAAGACGTATTTTAATGTCTTTTAATACAAAGATTTTATCACACAGTAAGTAAAAGTGCTATTGCACGCTATGTATTGATAACTTTGTGGTGGTGAGTCTAAAACGTAGTAAGTGGAATATTACTATGTCTAAAAAAAGTGTGTATGTTGCCACTTATGTACACGTGTTAGAAGTTATATTTCTTTGGCGTAACAAGATTAAAATCTTTTCAAAAAAATTATCTTCGCCTTATTCTACATTTGTAGAAAAACGACACTAACAATAGAAAAAAGGTATTTAATACAATAAAACAAAATGTTGACTATAGCTAACTTCAGGGTGTCGGTTTTTCATGACGGTGTGTCGGTTTTTCGTGACGGCGTGCGCGCGCATCGTAAAAATTTACTTTCATCATTTTTCCAAAACGCGCCAAAAGAAGTATAACTTCAAAAACTATTGAAACATTTTCTAATATTTTTAAGATTGTTCTTCTTTATATAATTTGATATTGACTGTCTTAAAACATTTAAATCGTATTTAAACCATTATGCGAAAAGAATACAAAATTAAACAAGTTGCATAGAGTGCATTACTGCGAAATCTGTGTAGCTTGACGTACATTGCATATTATAATGCAGCAGTAAATAAAAAAAAACAAGAATAAAAAGAAAAGATAAAGTTAGATACTTTTACTATAAATTGGTTACGTCTTTTTTTCTATGTTCATCGAGACATAAAACTTTTTGAATTACTGATAATCTTATAGGATTCACACCCAAAGTTTCAATAATAATTTTAATAATCAAAATTATTTAATAAAATTTAGTTATCACAATAAACGTGCTTTATTACAATAAGTTAATTAATTAAGCTAATAATTATCTAAGTGTTTATTATCCAATTTATTAAAAAATGAAAAAAAAAATGTGAAAAGATTATACGATCGAGTTATAGTGGTAATGGTTTTGGGAGTTAAACGGCAGGGACGAGAAGGGAGTCACCCTTCCTGACTGGGTCAAGGGTCGTTGGATTTTGCATTGAGCCTCGCCTGGATATATATAGGATAACAGTAATGGCCCATTCCGGTCTCATTACCTCATTGTATTAGCTCACTTGTCATGTAAAATGTTATTATGTTCATTATAATTATTTGATTAAATTGGTCGTGATCAATTTACGAAAAATATTTTAAGAAAACCATATGAGAATAACGATCGCTTAAAGCCTATTTATGTATACAATCACCGTATTGTATTTGCTATTGGGTATTATCTAAACAAATAAAGGCAATGTTTTGTACGCTCTAACACTTCTGACAAGTATGAAGTGAAAATACTTCGTTGCACGCAAACTTTGTTGTAATGGTATTTTAGCCCGAGGTGTTCGGATTCAATATCGAATGGACGACGGTATAATATAGTGGTTTTACTTTACTAAGTCTTTATTAATATCTATATTCATCTGTATCGATAAATATTCTCTTTTCTCACGTATATATATTTATAATACATGTATATCATATTTATATACAGTTGAGAAGGGTCGATGTATCTTCTATACATATAATATGAAAGTAAATCTAAAGTGTCGTCTGTACTTTTCGATTTTTGTGAAAAAAATCGTTGCAGGTGTCTAGGAATCTATACTAATATTATAAAGAGGTAAAGTTTGTGAGTTTGTGACGTTGTAAGGGGTAATCTCAGGAACTACTAAACCGATTTTGAATACCAATATGAATACCAATATAAAGCCACGTTATTTGTGAGTGTCATAGGCTATATATCATCACGCTAAGACCAATAGGAGCGGATCAACAATGAAAAATGTTTTAAAATCGGGGTATTTTTTCCTTTTGAGAGCTGCCGCTGCGTCTTAGCCCAAGATAACTATTCCACGCGTACGAAGTCGCGGGCAGAAGCCATTAACTAATTATATTATCTATAATAATATTATAAAGAGGTAAAGTTTGTGAGGTTATATGGGGTAATATCTGGGGAGTCGGAGAAAAAAATTGGTAAACGAAAACGTTTCTTACGAACGTTGCCTTAACTATGAGAGATATATGATTGAGTTGTAGAGAAAAGTTGTAGCTTGATAATGCCTATTACTGCCCAACGAAGTGGGCACGGGTCAGCTAGTAACTAATAAAATGTCTGTCTATATATATGTATGTTTTGTACGAACACGCATCACTGCTAAAGTACTGGGATCACAATAAAACTAAATTTATAGAAATTTATAAAGCATATCTTCGAGAATAACTTAGTCTTTGTTTTATTAAAATCGGTTCACTCTATCAAAAGTTATTGTAATTTTAATGATGTCGCGGCGTACATCAGTTTTTTACGGCGTAGTTTTTACAGTACGCCATTCTAAGAATACCTTAGAAGATAGCATACATTTAAAAATTATTCGCAACAACAAATAATTTACCTGTGTGAAGATTCTTATAGTAGATTTTATAAGTTTAAAAAAGTGCAAATATAAAAGCGCCAGAACTTTATCTAAATCTTTAAAATATTAATGACGGCACATTAGTGCACTGCACCCATGCGAAACCGCGGCGGGTCGCTTGTTTATAATAGGTTTAGTAAGCGCTCGCGTCTTTGTTATGTTAAATTCCAACTAAAAAGAAATGAATAAGAAACAATATTTTTGTAGTCGAAGTTTGCACTGTTATATTTTGTTGTTTTAACAAATATGATTGAAAATAAAATAAGGTATTCGATAAAGTTGCGGTTTGTCCTTGCTTGATATTAAATATTTATACGCCATTGTGGAAAGCCGCGGGCGCCAACCAACTTGCAATCGGGCGGAAACAGTATAAAACATGTTATCCGACGAGTTACAATTTAAGGTAAAAAAATACATTTGGAATACCGGCGGTGTGTGAGTACGAAAACGCTATAAAATGAATATATTATAAAATTGTAAATAGAATTACTTTTCCAAGTAACATGAATGCTATGCTATGAGATATTGAAAGTTATTATTATGAAAGTAGGTACATATTTTGATTTAACAGCATATAAACAAACATACTTCATTTTAATTTGGAGCCATTCTTATACATTTGGCATTAATGACTTGAAGAATCAAAACATTCAAACCCAATAAGTTAGAACAAATCTATTAGCGAAATGATATGTGTAAAACTAGTAGTGGTTTGTATCCATTTGATGAAATCAGGATCGGATTCATAAGAACGCTTGTCTAGATAAAGAAATTAACTCTAATGTAAAATACCTCTGATTCGACCTCTGTGCGAAACAAACAAGTTTGAAAAAAATGATGTAAAATAGCTTTTTCTGACTGTCATTTTACGTAATTAGTATACTAAACATTTAATTCTTTTAATAATAATATTATGCGAATATTATTGAATTATTTCCGGAGCATGAACTTACCAATTAATTTGCGAAATGCGTCATATATTTCAAATATTTGGTAGTTAAGTAGTAAATAAGTTTCTATGTCATTTATCTTTGTTTTAATTTTAATAACTTAAAATTATGTCAAACACACATTTACGTAATATTTACAGATTGTAGGTATATATTATTCTCAAATTGTTTCTAGTTTCAAGATTTTTAACTTTCTCAAAAAGAAATATTGTCTTTTAATTGTACTTGAATATATTAAATAAAAGTACGATGGAAATTGTAAAATCGACTTCATAAATATTAAACTACAATTTAGTATGACATATATTTTATATGTTACGTACAAATGAATTCAGTTTGGCTTATAGAATATTGCTTCTTTTATAAGCTTCCCTCGGTAACCTAAATATCGTCGTTATTCGAGTTCCGTTCTAACTACATTTCATTTTTAGATAAGAATTCGTTTCGCAAATTTAAGATATCATAGTTAAACCGTAGAAAACATTGCGCGGACGACGGACGAATTTATAATTTGTTATTGAAACGATTCTTTATAGGCGGTTTTAGTTTTTACATAATAATGCGTAATCGCTGTAGTAGTAAATTGAGATAATATCATAGATTATTTAATACTTTCATATTATAAGAATTACATACATCAATCATATCTCGTATATATAAATTGTTGTATTTTATAAAATTCTATTGAATACTACCTACGTCTTATTTTATTTCCCGTTTTAAGCCTTTATGGCCAAGTGAATTATTGATTCCTGAAACAAAAGTCGCGTTTGTCGAGTGGTTTTACCGGTGGAATATCAATAAGATATCCGCCGGTCCGAACCTGACATGTATCGACGAGATTTTCGGAATTCGCGTATATTTACTCATTTAAATTAATAATATAACACTATCGGCTGACAGTGAAAGTAAACATCGTGAGGAAACCTGAACCTGAGAAATGTACTTGTAGTATAAGGGTATGTGGGAAATTATAGAACTGTGGATTTCTAGGCATTTGAAATCTCCTATACGTCCTGGTATTCTAGCGAGGTAATTATATACATTCCTTAAGGAAAATACCATACAGGCTGATGATGATGATAAAACAAAATTAAATAACAGATCGTGTAGTATTATTTATTGAAAGATTTTTAATATCCAGACAAAATATTTGATTTGATTTATTTTAAAACGCTGTTATTTTTTTATGTTAAAAGGCGGCAAACGAACATGTGGGTCACCTGATGTTAAGTGATCACCACCGTCCATAGACACTAGCAACACCAGGGGAGTCACAAGTGCGTTGCCAGCCTGTGTATGGGGAAGGGTAGGGAAAAGAGAAAGGGGAAGGGAAAGGGGGAAAGGAGGTGGTCCTCCGGCGCTCTCACTGACCGAACGAAACGCAGAAATGCAAGCATAGTTACTTCACGTCGGTGTTCTGTGAGAGGGTGGTACTACCCTGAACGAGCCGACCCGTTCATGCTGAAACTAGTAATAGCTACAGCGTGGCCTCTACCACCTTCAAAACCTGTTATAATTGAACAATGAAAGTAAGTACCAAAACAATCTCCATTTCTAAAACAACGGAACTGCCGTAAGAACTGTCACCTCATAGTTTGGCCTCTTTATAAAAGAATGGATATATTTTTATTATATAAAAGTAACGTATAGTATATCACAGTATAGTAAATAAACAGTCAAATGGACAGATCTAAGTTCATAATTGATATAGCTCGTTAATAAGTTGTACATATTCTCATTGAATACACTATTCTAGGATATTAAAAAAATATGTGGAAAAAACTAGAATTCTTCACAAACATCATGTATAAATTCGTATAACGATATAGGACCAGACAATAACGTTTCAATTCGTATAATATACCAACACTAAAACTTTATCGCTTTGAACATCGTAAACAAACAAATAAGTTCTAAACACATTATATAACATGCCTTGAAATTTCCCGCTTCAAACATTATCTGTCTATCACGAATCAATCATAACTACTCTTGAAAGTTCAACCCCTCTTTTTATCGAATAGTAAGCAAGCTTCAGTGGGAGTGATAAGATTTAGATAGTTGCATCTTTATCATAGTGAATACCTACTATAAGTGACAAACGGAACATAATCTACAAAAGGACTACGACGGCGTATAAATAAAATATTTATTGCATACAGAATTTTATTATCCAAGGCTGACATAAAACTAAACATCTATTAGTTTAAAAAAATGGGTAATTTCCTGTAATAATTTAAAAATAGTGTGAATATAAAATTACTCGACACAAATAAAAAAAAGTTATAACATATATGTAAATCAATATAGGTAACATTATGAGGCGTAGATAATCGGCATGAAAACATTTGATTATTACACGTTCTATTCTCAATATGAGAATATTGTATATACTAACTACATATATTATATAAAAATATATTAAGTATATCAATATCAAAGATATTTTTGTTTTTTATTTTATATTAAAAAGACACTGTTTTAATAAAATTCAAAAGATAAAGAAGGCAGTTTCATTCTGTAAAGTTCCAAGTTCTATATATAGTCCCGCATTTGCAAAAGCTAAAAGAATTTCTAGCCGTTTATGAACTGAAGTCCCAGTTTTAACATTTCCAAGTGCAAACAAGTCTGTGAAACTTGTTCCTCGTTGCGGGAACACACGGGACATGTTTATTGCAAATAGCAGCTCAACGAGTAAGTAGAACTAAACTAAGCGGGGATTTCGAGTGGTGTGCACCGATACTAAGCCTGTGAGCTCCCGTGCCCTCGACCCATGTTATTATTTTATTTGCTTGATGGAATATTACTTGTATTTCCTCAGAGGGGGATAAAAAAAGATATATGAGTTTTAAAGCCGAAGATATGAAGTGCTTTCTACTATTAACAATGTAAATTTAAAAAAAAATCACTGTAATCTTTTGTTGAAATACGAAAATTTTTAAGTTTGTTTAATCAAATCAAATCAAATCAAATCAAAAATACTTTATTCAGTTTAGGCCCTAATAAGGCACTTATGAACGTCAAAGACTACTACCGGTTCGGTAAACAACCCAGTCATCGAGAAGAACCGGCAAGAAACTCGATCGGGTACTTTTTTTTTAACATATATTTCTAATACATTATACAACAATGCTTTTAGTGGATGTACAGAGAGGAGTCAATTCCAGACATCACTATCACTCACATACTGATCCACTCTATAATATCCTTTTGAAACTAAAACCCGTTTGACATGGCGCTTAAATTTACAGTCCGGCAAATCGGTAACATGCTTTGGGACTTTATTGTAGAACCTAACACTATTACCTAAAAAACTATTACTGGTTTTGCTAAGTCTGAAACATGGGACCACCAGTTTATTACAGTTTCTAGTATTTAGATTATGCCGGTCTTTAACTAAATTCAGTTTCTCAAAGTTTTTCCGGACATACATTAAATTATCAAGAATGTATTGGGAGGGCAGAGTTAAGATACCGAATTCCTGGAATTTCGTTTTTAATGATTCGCGAGGTCCCATATTATATATTGCCCGAACTGCCCGTTTTTGTAATAAAAATATCGTGTCTACCTCAGCAGCCGTACCCCATAGCAGAATGCCATAAGACATTAAGCTATGGAAGTAAGCGAAGTAAACTAACCTAGCAGTGGCAATATCTGTAAGCTGGCGAATCTTACGTATTGCGAATGCAGCGGAACTTAATCTGCTCGCCAGTTTTTTAATGTGAGGGCCCCATTGTAATTTAGAATCTAATGTAATTCCCAAGAATACAGCATTGTCAACTAACCCTACTAAATTCCCTTCGATCTTGATTCTACTATCAACCTGTCTAACATTGGGTAATGTAAATCTTATACATTTCGTTTTATCTGCATTTAGCAATAATAATGAGTTTATATCTACTAGTGAGTGCCTAGTGGTCGACATTCGACCATAGTTCATTGATTTTTTAAAGGGATAAATATTATAATAATAGTTGTACGTTATAATATCATTGTTGAATGTAGAATGAAAAAGGGTAATTAGAACGTAAGAGTAAAATAATACATGCAGTCGAGCATAGCAACCTCCTTCACAACCTTTTTTGAAGTCCTTTATTGACAGATGTCAAAATGTCTTTTTTATTTACATGTGTGTATATGTTGTGTAAAATTGAAGCATTAGTGTGAGTAATGCATATTTTAATTAATTTAATGTACTTCTAATGCATTTTATATAAAATAAATAGCTTTCTGCACTTCTCCTCCATATAAACTTTAACTATGCCAAGTTTCACGTTCATCCATTCGCCCAATTCCGTTAAAAAGGGATACAAAGATTAGGCTTCACGTATTACTATATAGATATACATTGATAAAATTGACTACTTATCTCCACTAATGGACAAAACTATTCTAATTGGTATTTTTACTCCAACATGTGTTACTAATAGGTACAATTATGAGTGTGTATATTAATCAGTGTACTATTAGTATTTTACAAGTGCCAGAACCATATTGGAATTGGCGCTTTACTGCTTCGTTCGCCTAATTCGATCACTGTTTACTCCTTAACTATATTAACACTTGTTTCATAAATATCTCTTTAATTTCCGTGCAACACAGAGTTAAAGTTACAAATTCATTTCCCGATAATTCATCTTCTGTTATTAACATTCTTAAGTAATTTGATAAAGATCTAAAGCTTTATAATTACGGACTTCGTCGTCGTGAAAACAATTTTGTTGTTTCAAGGGAATTGCGTATTTTATCTGGTTTAATCGCGGACTATCTTTAATTTTTTTAGATGTAATTTTGCTATTAATAGCATGTTTATTACGCATTCTTATTTAAATCGAACGAAATGCAAATCCATTCTATGAAACCTATGTACCTTATAAGAGACTGCAGAGATATATAATCATTCTCTTGATACCAAAACTCTGCTACCGATTTTAAATTAGTTATGTCAAATTTTATCAACGCTGCATAGCCAACATGAAAAAGCGTAACGATAAGCAGTCTTAACACTACACTGAAAAATCAAAACTACCAGTCACATTCGGTTCACTCGTATCGGAGGTTAGGACGGACCAACAAGAGACATTTCACTCTTATTTATGTGTATAGATCTACCTATATATAAAGAAAATACATCGCATTTAAGGCTCAATCACGCCAAAACACTTAAACGTATTGGCTTAAGTCTATCATCACCTTTCGACGTGGAATGTTCGCAAATGGTAGGATGCCTATTTTTTGAATAACATTGACCTTTTGCCATCTTTTTGTTATAATTAAAAAATAATGTATCAGCTAGTTATTTATATATTTAACTATTATAACATTTTATGAATATAATAAGTAATTGTATTATATATTGCAATAAAACTTCCATCTTAAATAAGTTACAAATATAAAATAGATCTTTAAATGTATGTATTTGTTTAAAAACTGGTATTCTGAATATACAAGACGACTTTTATAATGTTCAAGTTGGTTACAAAGTGATTTATTCCAACAAGCCGGCAAAAGAATTAATTACTTAACCGACTGTCGGTGGAACCAAACTACGAGAACTTCCAAACGAGAATTAAAGTGAACTTCGTGGTGAGCTCCGTCAAGTCTATCTTTTACGATGAGCTACAAATATATTTTACAATTCTTTACATTAATAGCTTAGTTGCTTTACTAGCTGTGCCCGCGGATATGCACGCGTTATTTTATAATTTTCTTAATAAATATTTTAGTTATTATAAAATCGCTCGAAAAAGTATTTATGAAGTGATTTTGGTTTGTTTGTAAAAAAATGAGTAGTGAATTTTAACAATATGCGCGCATACCGATTCTTAAAAGCGCCATCATGAAGTTGGTTGGTAATTGTCTGTTAAGTTTACGTGAGAACTAATAACTATATTCAAGGTGATTATTTAAATATATGAATTTACAACACGTGTTTTATATCAGTAGAGATAAAAAATATACTCATACATAAATAAATATACATGTGTATTCCTGTGTGATTTTAAATTAAATATGATATGATAATTTATTGAAAATTTTACTGCCTGCGCGCACTGCGGTGCAATGCGTTGCGGAGCGTTTTTTTTTCGGATAGGAAAAAAATCGCAATAGATGGTACGCGCATTGCGGTGGAATTTCCAGGTTAGTCCAAGAGAACGCGATGCCAGGACTTTCCTTATTTTATCTATTATTTATATAATTTTAAATCGATTTTACAATTTTTTAATGTATTTTGAGCAAACTATATTATTTTGCTATTACTATTTTGGCAAATAACATAAATTACATAAGTTACATATAGTTAGTTAGTTATATATACATAAATTATAATAACATAAGTTATCAATTCTGAATCCCACTTATTTTATCGACTGTATAAACAATAATAGTAATATATAATAGTAAAACTTATACTGCCAGTATAATGCGCAGTTTTGCAACCCGCAAAAGACTTAACTTCCTATTTCACTCGCATTTACTTGATATACCAACGTCTCACACCTGTGTATATCGCTATCATATATACTTGTCTGGCCAGGAGTTAGAACTGTTAAGAAACATTATCTAATAATTACTCAAACAACATGTTCATAATTTCAGCACATGTTCAATTTTTATATTATAACGTTAGTACAAATACAATTTATAAAAGATTAAGGGTGGTAAGTGTTTGCTACGATATTGAGTGTCTGGCAATTAGTAAAATGATTTCTAATATTATTATTACTATGATGTATAATATTTGATAAATTTCGGTTGATAATTTATAGACCTTTGCTAAATTTGTTACCTGTCAAAGCCACGATAATTCAAATTTCTTACTAGCTTATGGTGTCTATCTATGTCAGAAGTATGCACTGAAAAACTCTCAGCTTTTTAAGAAAGGCCAGGGTTTCAAGGGCTCGTTGTCCACAAGTTTTACCACTCGTTTTTAGAATGCCATTACTTTTAGAATTAGTAACGCGGCCTGGCTTCGCAAATGTAGATAATATTAATTAGTGAGTGCTTCTTAATAAAGACCATGAGAACTTTCTTGTAGGTATTTTTAAGATGCATAATTCCATAGTGTATTACTCACAAGTATCTCCTAAGCTTTAGCTAGGCGTTATCAATGTGAACACTCCAACATTTCGTACGACTTCATTATACGTCGATTTCTCTCTACTTCGTATGAATATACTATACATGTGTAATACTTGAAATCCTTTTGACCAAAACTCTCTAAACGGTTCTGAAAACTATGTTAAAATCTATTACGTAATTTAGAAAAACTAAGGAAACACAGACAGACGAGAGAAGTGACTTAGTTTATAATATTTATATGTATAATTTACAGGCACAATATATGTATAGTACTGAAACGTATCAAGATTTATTTTAAGGAAGTAAATAGATATTTAAAATTATTTCGATTACTTTAAAATTATCATATAACTATTAGATAATAAATATAGATCATGAAATTTACACAACCTCGTTGTTATCTAAAACACGCAACGATGACATTTCTTCACTGCAGATGGGACATCACTGCTATAATTGCCGCTTTTTTCCCGCACCGAAAGGCAATATACCGGATTTAAATCAGGTGCGGAAGTTTATCCGCAATGCGCGCGCTTTCATATAATTCTCTATGTTACAAATTTTGCCTCAAAAATTCATGCGGAAAAAACCGCAATTTCGGATACTTTCTTCTCGCACGCTGCAAAGCAGCGTGCGGGGAAACCATGTCAGGTCTACGACCTCTTTAGGTGGCTTCAATCGCCGCCCTTGTCAAAGGGCGTGTCTTTTGGCGCGGTCTTGCGCCTTATAGGCAGTCGTCGTCGCGACTCTCGCGTCCCGCTCCTATTGAGGAGCGGCGGAGAGTCGCGCCTGTGCTGTGTCGGGTGACTGAAGACAGAGCTTCATGAGGAAGGCGATGCCCGCCTTCTCTTCACGAGATCCGGGCTGCACTCCCTTTTTCGCGGCTGCTTTTTTGATCGCATCGACCAACTCGCCCTTCGCTTTCGCGAGGTCGGCTTCCTCTTCTTCACTCATACGAGCGGGCTTCTTACTTCGCGGCTGTTTAGCCGGGTCTCTTCGCTGAGGCGGATCGTTCGCGGGAGCCATGAGGCTGCCCGCGGCCGTCTCCTCGACCATCTGTGGGGCCGCGTTCGGATCCGCCGTGCGCCTGGCGTCACCTGACCTGGCGACGGTCCCTGCTCGGCGGTTTCTTATCTCCCGCTTGAACACGGGGCAGGCTGTCAGACTGTTCGCGGGGTGAGCGCCCCCGCAGTTTGCGCAGGTGGCAGGCTCGCTCCTCGGGCGTTCACATAGATGTGCGGGGTGGGGCCCCCCGCATCGTACACAGGCAGTCGGGCGGTGGCAGTTCTGGGACGTGTGCCGGAACTGTTGGCACCGGTGGCATTGCGCCGGCCGGCGCTTCCCCCGCCATGCTTCGATAGAAATTCCAGACATGTTCAGGAGCTCCGTGATGTCATATATGGCCGGAATCAGGCCAGGCGTGCGTTGTAGGACGGCGTGGTAGATGCACCCGGGTCTACCTCCGCGTCCTTTTATCGGTCGGACGTACTCCACCGTGTGCCCCCTCACACACAGTGCTTCCGCGATCTCGGCCGGGCTTGTGTCGACTGGGAGGCCGCGAATTGCGACCTTCAGGCTTCTTTGTGCGGGGAGGGTGTATGTAAACCAATACACCCCCTCTAGCTTGTCTAGGTAATCTTGAAGCACCCTATATTCGTTGGCATCCGCAGGAATGAAGCGGATGCCTTGTCCATAGGGGCGAGCGTTCGGTGGGCGACCTAGTAGAGCCGACAATCGGGTGAAATGTTCAACCCAGTCGGGCAGCCTCTCTACTACGATCGGCGGGTATCGGGTGGTCTTCGCTTGGTCACTTGTCGAGGGCGTCTGTGATTGGTCGACGTCGGCGGTCTTGCTCGTCGGTATAGCCGGATTAGGAAAAAACCGCAGTGCGCGGGAGCACTTAGCGAAACATTGTTTTTTTGTGTTATAATTTTTTTATGTAGAATTATAAGTTTTAGGTTAATTGTTAATTGATTAATATCATTTGATGAATAGTTTATTCTACTTTTTTTGGTATGTTTTCTTGAAGCTAAACAATTATAACTTCTTACCAGCATACGTAAGTATACACATAAGTTCTTTTTTAAATCTCGCATACGTATATCTACTATTTTCTTTTTTTACGTATTATACAGATTATTATTCATATAACACGTTTATATAAAATCTTAAATATGTAATGCAATATA
Organism: Antheraea pernyi; assembly: GCA_015888305.1. NCBI lineage: Eukaryota > Metazoa > Arthropoda > Insecta > Lepidoptera > Saturniidae > Antheraea > Antheraea pernyi. Next base: position 3,602,997 of record MU158751.1, on the reverse strand, counting down.
CATTCCTTTATAAATCTCTATACTATATACAACAAGTTCAATCTCGAGATTCTTTCAGCCGTATGATGCGCCAATATTACTCGGAGCAGTTGGCAACAAAGTGGGTTTATTTTTATAGTATGTAGGTATACCAAATTTATGTATCGTCATAATTCAATACTTTACATTCGAGATGATCGCAAATTAATTAAAACCACCTACATATTAAAATATTAAACTCGTAAGACAGAATTGACAGAATGAGTTTGGTATACGTCCACCTATTTCAGTAATTTATACAGAAAGATGTGTGCAGTAAATATTTAATTTATTATTAAGAAAACACCACAATAGCGCTTTACATAAATATTGATGATTTCAATAGCCAATAAATAGTTGATTCCACATCATACTTATAATCTTCGGTATAATATCTTCTCAACCATCCACACAAATATTTAAATTAGTAAAGATTATCTTTATATATAAATTTCTGATGTACGTGTGTACTGTCACTGAACTCCTCCTAAGCGGCTGGAACGATTTTGATGAAATTTTATGTGCGTTTTCCAGTGGATCCGAAAATGGTTTAGACTTACAGTTGGACACGGTAGGTGGCGCTGCGGTTGACTTTTAGGATTTGTTTTATAATCAAGGCAGAACAACGTCCGCCGGGTCCGCTAGTTGATCATATATATTTAAACTTCATTATAAACTAAATAATTTCAAGAAGTCGAATATCTTAAAGAAGATGAAACAAATGCATACTCTTATATAATACATAATCAAAATACAACTTCGTAGTAAATAAAATTATAATCCGAGAGTATTCAAATTTTATTATTGTATCATCCTAGATTAGATAATAAATATTAAATCAGGCTGTCTGTGAAGAGATGTTCTAAATATTAAAAAGCCGGTGCTCACAAAACAATCATTAATTTGTAAACAAAAGCGAGTATGTATCACTTTGTAAAATAATATTGTTTTATCTCGTAATACTTGTATTTGTTTTTGTTATTTATTGGTTAACCCTTTCACCACAATCACCTCACCTTATGTAAAGTGAGGATGTAGCTGAATAACCCTAATACTCTAAGCGTAGAAAGACTTGCAACCTCCGAATGCAATAACGAGGACTTCCCATAGCTTACGGTTATAAATAGTTAAGCGGGCATTGAATAAGGAACTTAACCAATTCGTGCACAACATTTCTACATAGGAAACAAGTAACTCAGTTGAGTTTCGAATTAAGCAATCTTAAGTGTCCAGATTGAAATGTAAAATATCTACTTGTATATGTATACTGATAAAAGGTTAACACATGCAGTATACTAGGATATAATAGTTCATGGTCACATTTAACATATACAATAATAATATCAAAACAAATATTAATCAATAACAAAGAGAACCTAAGTTAAAGTCTGTCCTAAAACTTTAAAACGTATAAACAAACCTACATGCAATGACCGGTGCCCAAAGCTGTAAGGGGAGACCCGGAATTACCTTCGATAATAAAACGGACAATAAACCCTTTTGTTTTGTTCATGCTGTTCAAACGTTTACTTTCAAATGAAAGTGAAATCACAAATTGACACTGTGCTTTAACATAGAAGCGATGATAGCGTATAATTTTTGTATTTTTGTAGATAATTCGGTCAGATATTAAGCACCTATTTTGTTATTTATTTAGTACGAGAATCGAGTGCAAACTATTCTCCATAAATATTGCTACCGTCTAAACTTTCAGCCTGTATGAAACGCGATAACCTCAATATAGGTGTATATTCACAAGAGTCTCGATTCCGAAGACTACAGGATGAGTGTTATTTTTACTACTACTACATGGTACGTTGGTATTTCAAGCCTGGTCAGCTGTACCTTCTTTGCAAGATACCAGTTTGGTCTTAGGTGGAGTAATATTCGTATCTCTAGAACGAATCCGCAAAATACCTCTTTTATACCATGTATAGTTTGCAGTGATGGACAGTTCGCATTATGTAAGATACATACGTTAACTACTTAACAAGAATACTGAACACCTTCAGCTGCATAGAGACATCGCTTTGATGACCGTGTTCTACCGTCTGCACCGTGACTTTTGCTTTGAAAGCAATTAATTCTAATTATCTCTTTAATAATACATTTTTGGTGTATATTGAAATTGCGGATAATCTTTCCTTCGATATTGGGTTCCCATTTTCGCAAGCTGCCGGCAAGTCAACGGCTAATAGCGATATTTGATTATGTTGTATATAATATAACCAAAGCTAGCGATGTATTTCAGTACTTGCTAGTATTTTTGGTTCGCATTATATTAATCATCAGCTACTACGAGAAGATCATGTTTAATATAAATTAATTTAGATTGTATTCGATTACATATTTGTAGGATTTATTTACGTATAATATTATAAATGGCAACGCGATCCGTTGTACTGATTCGTATAATTTATTATTTACACTTTGTGCTTTCGTATTGCGTGTAGTTTCTCACTTTAGTGGCTATAAACGGCACCCTAATAACCGCAGGTGCTCTGTGGAACGCAAACCCTGCTATAGCATGACGATTATTGTACTTAATTTTGGAGATTGGTTTAGTGGTCGCAAACGTCACACGTATATATTTGCCCAATCACGTATTAGTAGTACCTGTGGTTTTATATATATATATATATATATATGTACGTCTGAGATTCATAAATTAAAAATTTACTAATCTTGCCGCTAGGCAACGATACAATGAATCAATATAGTATATTTATACAGTTTAACAGAGGGCCGTGAAAATCGGCCTGTTATATTCGAACACGGAAAAGAATTAAACAATATCTATAATGTTATAATTCAATTATTCCCTAGAAAAAATAATAATTAAACTCTGTTGGAGCCGCAAGCACAGCTAGTATTACTTTTTTAAATCCATTTTCAGGTCTAAATTCAAGATTACTTGTTCTTTCTAACTATGCAACTAATGCATAATAAGCCTAGTGGGCCTTAAATATTGACTATGATATTTCCATAGCAACGGTGGATATCAGGTGTAGTAAGATAGATAACATAGAAAACCTTAAGGCGTCTATTAATTATTTGTATTGAGTGATATGTCCCGGAATTATGCTACCCCTTCAGTGTATACAATCTTGACATAAGTTTACCTGGTTCGTGGTGAGCTGCCGGTGAAGGCGCTGAGAACGCGCTGGAACAACCAGCTCGACGAGAGAGGCCTCCCAGTTCTGGCACTATAAACAAAACAATGGTTTATATGCGTCGGTACATTTATAAATTTAACGTATGCTAATAATACATTCGTAAACTACTTTAAAAAAAATTACATATGTCATAATTTGAGAATTGAAATTACCAACATTAGTCTGCCCTTGACATGTATTGGTACCGTAAGTAATACACGATGCCAATTTTTTACAATTAATTAATTAATCAGATATATTATGTGCTGCAAAAGCTCAATACAAAATATCAATATTAGATGTCTGGCGCAAGTACAATACATCACAAGCATATCGACGTTACTGGTAACGGTCGGTGACGCAAACCACAATTTACCCATCCAAAAATTTAAACACATATATGATACAGTCGAGTATATACAATGTCTGTTACAAGCGCAATAAGTGACGAGCATGTCGGGATCTTCGGTGATGCAAACCTATATCCGTTATTCATTAATTTTTTTAATCGCTCTACGCACCAATAAAAGTTTTCACTTCAAAATTCAGTATCATTTTACGATACCTAAAAATTGTACTTATTTAATCACTTTCGCATTTTTTTTTTAATAATCACAAATTTTACATCAACGTTATTGTAGTAGTCTTTGATAGGCTGACATGCTAATGTTATGAAGATGCGATCACAGAAGAAGCGAATTTCAATTGTTTTTTTTATATTTAAAATAAATAATCCATATTAGTAAATCTTTAGTTTTATCGGTATTTATTTTTTTCGAAATTTTGCGGTAAACTCAATACATGTAATACTATGATATATACAGATTGTATAATGACGTATCTCGAACAAATAACAACATCGACATATTTTGTGATGCATTTGGATCATTCAAGCGGCATTTGATTAAAAACATTACCTAATTGTGTACTTATAAAAAAATAAAAAAAGTTACTAATTAGAATGAGTTTATTTTGTCATCTATTAATGTCATGCATGCCTGTGATTGTAATTATTACACTGTAATTTTATTTTGTAATTTACCACATGTAATTTTATCTATGTGTAATATTTATGTTGGTGTGCTAAATACATAAAATAAATAAAAACCACAAAGAGGTTAAATCCAAACAAAGGAGAGACAAAATACACTTGAAACATATCGTCCAGTTGATACATAGTTCATCGCAACGGCAAACACGACAAAAAGCGAAGCCCGGGCCCGAATGCGAAACGATTAGTGTTCGCCTTTCATGATTAACTCGCAGAATTCCTCTTTTTTCTTGAACGTACCCCGCAATTTTTTGTTCCGCCGCGGCCGTGTCGAGAAATGTCGAAATGGTTTTTCCCAACGAAATAACAAATAGGCCGCGGCTGCTTACACTCTAATCGGGTTTTACTGGAATGGGATTTCGCTAAGCAATGAAAATTAAATGCTCTACTCGCAAATTAGAATTATGCCGAGATGAAAATGAAATAAATTCAACGTTTCCTGTAATTTAAACCTCAATCTGAACAAACTTTTTGTATTTAACTGAACTTCTCAGAGTGTTGAGGAATTGTTTTATAAGAACATTGTTTTTAATATAATATATTTGGAAGAGCATAGGTACAATTGACTTTAATAAAACAAAATATAGATATTATGTTTTTTCTTCTTCTACTTTGCATTTATTCTAAACAAGATTGGTACAACAAGTTTTCCACTTTCCGCTATCAGCCATTTACTTAATATCAACAATTTTTAAAGAATATTTAACTCCTCTGAAAAACCATACCCCATCTTCTGTTTTCATATATAACTGTATCCGTTTACCTTCAAATGTAACATCCTTATTTCGGACTTTTACACATTTTAATGTAGAAATATGACTTTTGCTAGTTTTGATATTTTAAACGAGTTCGGTTTTATTACAAAAAATTTAAATACGTATTGAACCCTGGCTTTAAAAAGGTCTCATATTAAATGCACCGCGGTAGCTGAATGTTCGTCATCTTGCTCTTTCTCTCGCTTTGGTTACGTTAGTTTAGACTTGCGAAAAAGCATAACGGGAACTTGCCTCGGGCGAGCGCGGTGCATTTATTAGTCAACTTTTTTAAACCAAGTATTTAATCCGTATTTAACTTTTTTGTAATAACACCGGTTAGGTTTATCTTATTACAAGCTGTTCCCTTGACTTCGTCCGCGTGGAATAGTAACTTTGGGCTAACACGCTGCGAAAGCTCTCAAAAGAAAAAATAAAATGATTTTGAAACATACTTCATTGGTGCTCCGCTCCTATTGGTCTTAATGTGTAGATATATAGCCTATAGCCTTCCTCGATAAATGAGCTATCTAACATTGACAGAATTTTAGGACCAGTAGTTCCTGAGATTAGCATGTTCAACCAAACAAAAAAACAAACCCTCCAGCCTTATAATACTAATATAGATAGTGAATATAATGAATATTTGCAGTTTACTAATAAATCACAAACCGGGTTTATAACATCTTTGTCTGTCGGTCTGTTTATTTGCATACAGGCTAATCGGGAAACCGATGAACCAATATTAAACAATTTTAATTGGCCGGCAGGGGACATTTTAGAGTGGAATCTAGGTTTCTTTATTTAGCGACTTGAAGATCTGGGAGGATGCTCAGAGAAACGAGAGGTTTTATTAGAGAATTAAAAAAAGGCGCATACTTCACACGTACAAAAACTTCCATCATAACTTGTATATTAATCACTATATTAATATAATAAATACACGCCGTAATAAATTTTACATTTTGGAGTAAATTTACTATTAATGATAGACCCTCTGAAACATATAATTATTTGACGGAAAGGTAGATAAAGTTCATAATTGCCGCATTGAACGACTGTACTGTCAATGACAGATCTCGCCCTGATAGTGATGTAATTGATTATCGATTTCTGATATTTCCACTATAAGTACTACATTTATATAACACTAACCTCTGCCTGCGACTTCGTTCGCGTGGAATAGTTACTTTGGGCTAACGCTAACACGCAGCGGTCGCTCCCAAGAGGAAAAAATACCTCGATTTTGAAACATTCTTCATTGGTGCTCCGCTGCTATTGGTCTTAGCGTAATGATATATATCCTTTCTCGATAAATAAGCTATATAACAGTGAAAGAATTTTTCAAATCGGACCAGTAGTTCCTGAGATTACCCTCTACAACGTCACAAGCCCACAAACTTTACCTCTTTATTATGTTATATTATTATTAGTATAGATAACAATATATTTTTATGCGTCATTCCAATATATGATTCTGCATATTTTTATTTCAGGTATTTACTCACAGATTTCATTATTCTTGAAGTCTACCAAGTTAACCTTCAACCAGACTACATATTCATCTGTTTACACCAACTGAAAGAGACTCGATGCATAATTCTCTTCTCTCAGAGAAACTGATGACATAACAATAAGAAACAAGGTGACGAGTCCTTGGAGATAAATTCTGTGATTTAATAAAAAATTTATATATTATACTTTATTTAAAAGTAAAATATATAGATATGATTTCAGATTTAGTGGAGGTTTAAAATTTATGGCACTACTACGTAAGTAATTAATAATTAGCAATATATACCGTTCATTTTAATATAAGGCAGCACGTGTTCGATTTAGTTTTCCTTCGTTGAAGAAAACTATATGAGAACGAAATTAAATTGAATACCAAACATTTCAGATAGTGCTGATTTCGAGTCTGGCCGGACGGCTGCTTAGATAAGTACCCTCTATTTAATATCTTCGGGAGATGGGGTCGAGTTGGCATCGAGCCATATTTTGACCACGGCGCGACGAATAGGTGCAGCATGTAAGACGAAAGTCGAAAAAGATTACTCAACTAATGGCATTATACATTTAAATCTTATTAAATGATATCACTATGAATATGAATATAGTAACTACAATTGAAGGAATAATTAAACAAATGTAATGCAAATGCATCTTTGCAGAAACTGGGTTCGAGACCGTCTATATAAATTACTAGGCATATAAAATATAGGACGCACTCGGTGCAAGGGGAATGTATGAAAGATTTAATGAATTCGAATGAAATAAAAGGGGTTTTGCAAAATGTGTTACTTAATTCTTTTGCAGTAAAAATGCAGCACATATAGACATGAATACTATAAGTAGTAAAAGTTCACTATAGTGTAAGTGTAGTTAAAAGAAATCTAAAAAAAACTTTATTAAATGAGTCGTATAAATTGAAGTAAAGTAAAGTACACAGGATTAGGATCAGGAGGAGGATTATTACGTTTTTTTTTTATTTATAGACCTACTTGTTGTCCACAATATAAAGTACACTCACCGATGTATAAAACGAATAAAACATGAACACGCGAATATTATTTTTATATTAATTAATTATGGATATTGTACAATTACATACATACATATAAATAAAACTGAAGTGAGCTAAATTCCTTCGATCGGATCGAAGTATTTTCAGAGTATCATAACTGCACTTGTAAGATAGGGTTTAAACTATAATGAAAAAAATTAACAGAAGTTAATTTAGATTGGTAAAAGGCTTATCTATATATTAATACGTGAAGCCTAAACTTTGTATCACTTTTTAACGGAATAGGGCGAACGGATGGACGTGAAATTTGGCATAGTTAAAGTTTATATGGAGGAGAAGTGCAGAAAGCTATTTATTTTATATATAAAATGCATTAGAAGTACATTAAATTAATTAAAATATGCATTACTCACACTACTGCTTCAATTTTACACAACATACACACATGTAAATAAAAAAGACATTTTGACATCTGTCAATAAAGGGCTTCAAAGAAAGTTGTGAAGGAGGTTGCTATGCTCGACTGCATGTATTATTTTACTCTTACGTTCCAATTACCCTTTTTTATTCTACATTCAACAATGATATTAACCCTAATAAAATTCAAACTTAAAAAAATCAATGAACTATGGTCGAATGTCGACCACTGGGCGCCCTCTAGTAGAGATTAAATAGTAACAAATATATAAATAATAAAAAATACAGTCTACAATTAAATAAGAAAAAATAGTTAGTTTCTAAGAAGTAATAGATAATACAATTTTCTACAGAATAAAATCACGAACATCATTATTTTCGAAGTCCTAGACGATCATTACACATTTCTCACAAGGTTGTTGTTTAACCTTGTGAGAAATGTGTAATGATCGTCTAGGACTCTAGATCATTCCTCGAGTTTAATTCTTAAAATCACATTTAAAACACCGAAACTTTTTTGTTGAAAAGACTCTAGCGCCCTGTTCGACGTCAAGCATATGTATTGTATATAATATGGTTCTACTTTTGCTCACTACAATCCCACGGTACTCTTGATTTTCGGACAGGTTTAATGGACCACTTTTACGTTCATCATCGAACGACACTTTGAACTTTAACCTATCCACCCGTATAATTCCACTGTGACGTAGATGTTGTACAGCTCTATATCGCTTACTAAACATATGAAATGTGCCAACAACAACTGTAAAAAGTTTGAAATCAAAACGATGAACGATGCAACAACACAAGCACAAGAATTGTTTGGACTTATCCCTGCCGCTACATTCCACCATCGTACTACTCTCCTAAAATTTCATCCACACCACCTGGATGAGTGGAGATCTTCCACATTGGGGTTTTCAGGGTCGTTTCTGCCTCGTACTTCGTTCGACCTTGTGAAATCGACTCCCAGCGGCGGTGTTATCAAACAATTATGAATTGCAAACCTTCAAGAAACGAGCGTACACTTTTTTTATAGGCCGGCAACGCACTTGTGACTCCCCCGGTGTTGCTAGTGTCTATGGACAGCGGTGATCACTTACCATCGGGTGACCCGTCTGTTCGTTTGCCTCCTATAATATAAAAAAAAAACAGGGAATACGAACACAAGCATATATTTATAAATATAAAAATAGCTATGAAATAAAAATATATAAAAATGTTTCATATAATAAAAAAAGGCTTCCTTATGATATCTTTGGTGTTAGTAAATTTATTAGATTACTTTAGGTTTAATTAACGCCTACAAATTCACGGCCTATTGATAGTTAACAAAATAAAACGTAATAATAATAAAAACATAACTTATATTAGTACTTGTGGTAAAATGTAGCTTCATATCTGTGAAATAATTTTTAGAATCGGATCCATAATAACATAGTTCCAGAAATAACTTTTACAGACATATTTGTCGCTTTATAAGTATTTCGTAAACTTTTTATACTATCTTGTACTGGAAAACATTTTCGTTGGGAATATAATCGCGGAATAACAGATTGCCACCAGAATAAATGTTCAAATGCTTTATTGGGTGAAAATTGTTATATTTATCGTATGTAATTCTGCATATCAGTGGGAAAACAATATGTATACCGTTAATTATTTTAATAAGTGTATTCTCGGAGAAGAACTTCTTGAGGCCAAGATCCAACATTGACATCTGCACATTTGGCGTTATGCCAGACCGAATGTGTTGTTTGTATTTAAGTTTGAGTTTATATTATGTTTCAGTTGAACTGTACTCAGATGATAAACAATTACCTAACATCAACATAATAGCACCTTACAAATGTATGGACGAATGTGATGATATATTGTTACTTTCTGTTAAAGAAGTTGCTTCATTTTAAGTTTTGTACTATACATATACATATACTATTACATACATCAGAATATTGCTTATATCTTCTTCTTCTTCTTACTCTTATCCCACATAAGTAGGGTCGGTACAACATGTTTCTCATGTTGTGGTATATGATTTGGCTTAATTTTACGATCGGCCGCCTGCCTGACATCAACCCTCCTAGGGGATTATTTTGTTGTACCACTGTATTTATGATTATTATTATATAGTTACGAAGTCTGATGGGCTCTGTTAGCCTTATAATTGTTCGTTCCGGTTAAAAACGAAGTTCTTGAAGATTATGGTTTCCTTGTTATATTGCCATTTTTATGTAACGGAAAACTATCCAACTTTAGACTATTCCCGAGGACTGCATTTTCTGGGTTTTTTCAGGGTTCGTGGTTTCAGAGTTTTCTCACTAATAATAATACAATATTAGATATAATAAACCAATATAAATTAGGAAAACTATAATAGAAAGGAGTTCCGATCGAACCGTCGACTTGAGCGGTTGTCCGTTTTGCTGCGCGCGCTAAGTTCGATTTTAATACTCGTGATTTAGTGACGTCAGTTATTGTTTGTTTCGATCCGGCACACCTGCGCTTCACAGGTGCGCTGCACCTGCGTTCTTTTTCTTGGAACTGAGTGAGACCTTTCCTTGTATTTATTTATTGCTTTATCTATTTCTTGGTATATTTATTTATTTACTCTTTTGTTTATCTATTTATTTACGTATTTCTTTAATTCTTCAGTGATTTATTTTTAAATTTATTTTCTTTTTATTGTTTGTTTATTTAATTTGTTATGTCTATTTTTAGACTTCGGTGCCGTCACCGTTAGTAAATTTAAATTCAATCTTATAAAATGCGTGTTGCGCCCACGCTTTTGTAATCGATCCCTATTAGCTCCCGCACACTTCGCGGTTCTCAATAATATCTCGAGCCTAGGTCGTCCCCGCGCGGAGCCCTCTTGATATTATTTTCGCGATACAGTGACTCACCTACATCACTTGAACACACATATGAGATCATCTCTCTCACACACGTGCACATACATACACATGGTGGGAGGGTTTTGATTTTTCCCTCAACGAACTGAATCGAATAGTTTTAGTTCGTTTCAATCCGATATACACGTATTCATTTGTGAATCATGCAATTTCGATTGTATGGTTCACAAATGTATATATGTATGAATAGCTTAGAATAGTTAGCTAGGACAGACGTGTCTTTTTCCAGGAAACAGCCCAAGCCAAGGTGTGCGTGCACCCTTGTGTATGTTACCCAAAACCAAAATCGGCTGAGTGCCCTAAGCGCTCATCCTTAGTAGTCCGGTGAAGTTGTAAAGACCTTGCCAGGTCAAAAGCATAGTCAGTTCGAAAAAAAAAAAAAAAACCACGCTATAATCTAAACTGAAGTTATAATAATCATTATCATCTTACCCTTATCCCACCTAAGTAGGGTCGGCACA
>MU158751.1:3553318-3590497 GCA_015888305.1 Antheraea pernyi | reverse complement strand
TATATTATGTAATATTGGTGGTGTTTTACGTTTTTTGTTTTTATTGTAGCACGGCAAAATGACTGCACTGTGCTTGATGGTAAGCACAGTACGTTATATAGTTTGGTTACTGTGCACAAATGCAGTGGATGGGAAATAATACCACGGAACTTTCGAACTGAATCGAATAGTTTAAGTTCGTTTCAATCTGATATACACGTATTCATTTGTGAATACTGCAATTTCGATTGTATGGTTCACAAATGTATATATGTATGAATAGCTTAGAATAGTTAGCTAGGACAGACGTGTCTTTTTCCAGGAAACAGCCCAAGCCGAGGTGTGCGTGCACCCTTGTGTATGTTACCCAAAACCAAAATCGGCTGAGTGCCCTAAGCGCTCGGCCTTAGTAGTCCGGTGAAGCTGTAAAGACCTTGCCAGGTCAATAGCATAGTCAGTTCGAAAAAGAAAAAAAAAAATATAATAGAAAAATAAATGCAAATAAAATATTGCTTATATGCATCGTCTAATTAAAAAAAATGTTTTACTCTCTCTCTATTCCGGGCTTCTCTTTGTTCTCTACTTGACATCGCTATGAATAACTTTGCACTACACTTTATCAACTGGATGACTAAATAGAAGTATTTTTTGCATTTGAAATTATTGGATTCAAAATATTCCTCAAATATATGATCCAACATATAATTAGAATGTAAATATAATGTGTTTGTACCTACTTTTTAGATTTTTGTGAAGCGAATTGATGCAGATATCTTGGAATAAGTAATTAAATACATTTCATTCATTTTTAGAAATGTCTGTCTGCCTGTTTGTTTGAACACGCACTGCTAAAGTACTGCGTTCACGATAAAACATTTAGTCTTGGTTTCAATAGAATCGGTTCACTCTATCAAAAGTTATTTGTAATTTTAATGACGATGCGACTTAAGTACGAGAGAAAACAAGATAAGTAAGGACTTTCACTGTTTTCTTACATTATGTTCGCCGCGGACGGAGTCACGGGCACAACTAGTAAAACAATATAACTACGATATTTAATTAAATGTAGTAATACGAGTATTTTTAGTTAGATTAAAAGGTAAAAAATACAACCAAATGGTACTTCATTAGGAGTGTGAATGTAAAACTTGACATAAATTCGGCTGCGTCAGAGCACGTGATGTGTAACGCATGCACAAACATTGACCTATATTCTGGTATTTAAACGCTGTAAAATGTTTATAATAATACATTCTTTTTACATTATCATTGTGTCCATTGAAATATAAATAGATCTAATATAAAATTAAAAGAACGACACTTTATAAATTGAGATCTTTAATTACGACTAGCTGTGCCCGCGACTCCATCCGTGTGAAACCTAATGTAAAAAAATATATCTGAATATTATCTGAATATATTAAGTCCATTTACTTATCTACTATGCTCTCGTACTTAAGTCGCGTCGTCATTAAAATTTACAATAACTTTTGATAGAGTGAGCCGATTTTAATGAAACCTTCGATCAACAATAACAAGATAACTAAAAATACGTATAATATTATATAATTATTAATTATACTAGTGATTAAATACAATAAATAAAAATAAAAAAAATAAAAATAAAAAAGCCTTTTATTTCATGCCACATATTTAGTTTATACACTATAAAAAAGATTAAAAAATAATTTTGCGAATTTGAAATGAGCACGAACCCCTCATGTGAGGGTGAAGGCCTCCTCCAAACTAATCCAGCTATTTCTATCTTCCGCTTCCGTTAGCCAGTTTTTCCCTGCGACCTGTTTTATGTCATCTTCCCACCTTGCTTTAGGTCTTCCTCTTTTTCTGGCTCCTTTTGGACCTGTCCATGTTGTTACCTGTTTCGTCCATCGATCGTCGCTCATTCTAGCAACATGACCTGCCCATTTCCACTTCAGTTTTAATGAATAAGTAAGAGCATCTATCACATTTGTTTGGTTCCTTATTATGTTATGGCGTATTTTTTGAATTTTTTTAATGTTAGCAATACTCCTCTCCATACTCCTCTGACACGATCTTATTTTGTTTTTTACGCGGTGTGTATACTTCCACGTTTGACATGCGTATGTAATGGATGGGAGTATGCAAGAATCCATCACCCTTTTTTTAATTTTTATAGGCATAGAACTTTTCATAATTTCTTTTAAGTTCCAGTTAGTGATTAAATTAATTAAATAAATAAAGATATGTAATTATGTTTTTTTATAGCATAGGAGGCAAACGAACAAGCGGGTCATCTGATGTTAAGTGATCACCACCGTTCACAGACATTTGCAACAATCGCAAGTGCGTTGCCAGCCTGTGTTTGGGGGAGGGACGAGAGGGGGAGTGGAAGGCGGGAGGGGAGGTGGGCCACCGACGCTCTCACTGACCAAACGAAACGCAACAATGCAAACACTATTACTTCACGTCGGTTTTGTGTGAGATGGTGGTACTACCCCGAGCGACCCGGCCCATTCGTGATGACACCAGTAATAGCTTCAGCGTGGCTCTACCACCTGCAAAATACTGTATACTCAATATTGCTTTTCGAAGTTAACACTTCTCTAGCCGCGTTGAACGATATAAAAAATATAAATAAAGGCATTTATTTGCTAGACCGGTGTAACACTTATGAGTCAACGATGACCTCGACATGCTTGGGGACGTATTGCGTTTATGTCAGATATTGTATATACTAATATCATATGCGTATTTGTATTTGTGGATGCGTAAAATCTTGCGATTTCGCGTCATCGGTGACGTCGATATGCTCGTGACGTATTGCGCTTGCGTCAGACTAGCGACGCGTGGTATAGAGCGACCTATATACATGTAATGTTAGTATTTTGTATTGAACTTGTGCAGCCCATCATATGTTTGATTAATTAATAAAATGAATAAAAAAGTATATAATTATTACTTGGATTGCTAACAGATATGAAAACCAGACGAACGTAATAATTTCGTAAATATTATGAAATTAAAATAATTCAGATTATAATTGATTTAAAAAGGAACATCGATTGATTTAAATTTTCACTTCTGGCGGTAATCCTTATGACAGCCTCGATTTTTTTAAATTTATTTTGGTATCATTTACACTACCTCATCTGACACAAAAATGTCATGGTCGCATATGTTAATATACTAAGTTAGGAAGGAAAATTAGCTTTCAAGTATAAATATTGGAAAATATTAGACCTAATTACTTAAAACGCTATTTAGATCCTCTCAAGTAAAATTAAACTTTAAGAAATAGGCGTATAATTGGAAATGAAGTATTATGGAAGATATTTATTATACAAATATACAATACACATTAAAAGCACATCAAAGCAAACCAATTCAAGAATAAAGCAGTAAACTAGTAGAACTAGTCGTAGAAAAAGACTTTACCTGTGTGTTGGTGCGGATGTGGATGTTCAGCAAGCGGTTGCATTGACGACAAAGCAGTGAGCGGTGTATAACGGGCTCCATCTTCCCGTGAACACCCCTCCTAAGAATTAGATAAAGATTCCATTAACTGAAAAATGTTACTCAGTCTTTCAAGAATAACCCTATGTCTAGCCTATTTGTAGTTCGCGTAGATTTACATTTTACTGTCTACACATTTTATTACTTCTGTATACATTTACATGGTACTCAAAAAATAAGTCCGATTTCCTGATCAAATTTACATGTTAAAGAGAAAATAATAAATAATTTTGCATAATTTCAAAATGTACATACTTAAAAACAATATTTTATTATACTAGCGGCCCGGCGGACGTTGTCCCCACCTGATATTTAAAAAATACTTGACAAATTATATACCTAAACCTTGCTCATTAGCACTTTATCAACTGGTGAAAAACCGATTGAAAATCCGTTGAGTAGTTTCTTAGTTTATCGCGTACATACAAACAGACAGACAAAAAGACATGGCAGAGGACTACATATTATAATACCATACATGTATAGTGATGTAAGATTTTACAAAAACAGAAGGTTTATGTAAAAACAATAAATTCTATGAAATCAGTTTGTGGTTAGCATGATCGAACGAAAATGGAGACAAACAGTTGCGAACTATTGCTCGATCAGATTGAAAGATATTATAAGAAAGTAACTTATGAGAATCTTAAGCCAATAAAGAAAAGGTAGTTAATTCAGTAGTAAATAATTTTATCTCAAAAATCTCCATTATTTTGCAGCCAATGTGCCGGCACAGTGACCGACAAATAAGTTTATGAGTCATCGCCATTCGGTCTTTGAAATGATAATATATCTGATCTCTTTTCAAGTTTTCTCAAAGTCTCAAATATGGACGGTACAGTGATAAATCAAACATTTATAGCTCTACACAAACAAGTAATCCGTTTCGTGTATTTTTAGTTAAATAATAATTGTTAAAATGCCGAATAGTATTGATAAAATGTAAACATTTTATATTGCGGCTGATAATATTTGTGGTTCGAATTTTACCCTTTTTATATCTTACAAAACATTTCGTAGCATATTCCAAATCATATTAATAGATATAAAAATAAGCTCTTAAATCCTGTTATATACAATTTACTTTATTATGATATACTAATTAGAATCATAAATGAAGTGTAGGTTTTCTAAATCATGAATTTTAACGATAATTCCTTTACACTCCCAATCAATACCTGTGCTTTATAAGATTTAAAATAATTAAATCTACGTAACAACTTAAATATGAGGTTTCTGGCGATATCTTAGTCTGTTATGCAATGGTTTTTATATTTAATTCATTAATTGGTATATTTCACTCTATATTTTTATAATATTTGTGGCGTTTTACGTAATATAACTCAGCAATATAACGTAGCATGAATTTTGATATGCCACAAAAACTCATTGGAAAATTATAACAAGGAGGCTACGATCTTGGTAAAACATTGAAATAATCACAAGAGACTTGTAATATTATCACCTATTCGACAATGGCAGAAATAATCTGAAAAACGGATCACCGAAAAAAAAAAAACACTTGAATTATATAAATGCAAATTACCTGTTCACAGTTAGCCGTTGCTGTTGTCTGCGTGTGGCTTGTGGAGGATATACGATACTGCATCCCAGATACTGTACAAAAACCTTCATGGTGTGTTGAATATACTCCTGTAATAGTTACGTCGGTATCTTGATTTACTACAAATTCAACTTTTTGCTTTCTATCGGCTGTCGAGGATTCATCATTTTCTAACTTAGTTTCTTCATTTTTTAATTCCGACTTCACGCCGGAACTTCCCCCGTTTTTTGGCTTCTGCGAAAAAGATTCGTCACTGCATGAATCAGATGTAGTCTCCTCTTTGTTGGATTTAGGAGAACGTTTCTCGTAACTAGCGGCTAGAATTGCGGTAGCGTTAAGGCTTGCCATGCGTTTTTGGACAACCATATCTTTTAGATCCATTACAACTTCATTTCTATTTCGTTTCTTTTTTACTGGTACTCCAGCAGTTTTTTTCATTTTTGCTGGTGGTTTATCAGTATCAGACTTCCCTAAATTTGTTTTATTAATTTTTTTTTTGTCAGGACTTGATTTCTTTTTAGTTTCTAATTCACTATCTTCACTAGAAGAAGTTGAAGATTTTGGATCCCAGTACTTGCCAGCGCTTCTAATACCTGGTTCTCCACGTAAAGATCTTTGAGGAGGACTGTCATCAGAACTCTCCGAAGTATTGTCTTTCTTTTCTTTATTATTCTCGTATTCTGATTCTGAAGTACTTTCATGCCTTTCTATTTCCTTTGGTTTGGGTTCTTTCTTTTTTGAGACCGGCAGCTTTGATGTACTGGGCATTACTTGCCTGTCAATTGTTTTCATTAAACCTAATTCCATATGAGTGCGACTTTCATTTTCATACAAACAATGGACCTTAGCTATTGCATTTAGAGATGCCATCCTGTGCTTTTTAGGACCAGCCCACATTGATAAAAGCTTTAGACGTCTCTTACTAGGTTTTTCTTCACTCAGCATCATGTTTTCATGCTTCAAGTCTATTAAGGAATTTTTTGAAAGTTCTTTGAGTTCTTTCGAAGTTGTTTTCTTAGCCCCATCTGCTATTCTCTTGTATTTTTTATTTTTAGTTTTTTTACTTCTTGGAGAATCCGATCCAGAAGACTCTTTAGTATCGTGATCATCGTTGGACTCACTGATACTTTCTTCTGACGAGGAGTAATGTCGAGTTTTTGTATTAAGAGAAAATTTTGATGTGTCAAGTTCGTCGTCTGATGAACTATCCTTTTTTGATTGTTTTTTACATTTAACTGGACCCTTTTTCACTATTGTTACACTTTTTTCATTTTTACTAGGTAATGGTTCCGAGTCTAAAAATTTAATTGGACTAAAAGGTTTACCAGTTATGCTTGATTTCCGAGCTACCATTTTGTAAGATTTACTTACTATTTGTTTTGGTTTATCTTCCAAATCTTTTTCATTGTCGTTTGAATGTGGTCGTGTATCGGTTGTTAGTTGGCTTTCATATTGAGTTTGATTGACGTTTAACTCTTCAGAACGCTTACTTGCCTTTAACTGTTTTACTACTTCCTCAATTGGCCTATGCGGGGAATATTTTTTCTTTTCTGATTCTGTCTTCTTATCAATTATTGTTCCCTTTACTCTAGCTATTGGTCGCACACGACCAATATTCTTGTTGACTGGACTACGAAAATCAGATAAAATACTCTTCGGAGAGTCTACCTTTTCTGTAAAAGTGTAAACATCGATGTCAGGACCTTGGGAGACTAGGTTATTGGAAACATTTTTTTCCTTATTGTTATCGTCGGGTTTGGATTCGAATTTCATAGATAAAAATCTGTCTGAAACAGTAAGATTTCCTTTTGAATTTTTTAAGCATTTGACATCAATATCTACGGTTCTTGGAGATCTGCTTGAGGTGAAAAATTTTGGAGGCCGTTCTGTCTCGACTTTTGGTGCTTCTAGTTGGTGCGTAATTGTGGACTTCACAGGCGAATTTAAAATTGTAGAATTACTTTCAAAATTGGTTCGATTTTCAACTTCTTTATCTTTTGGTTCAATATTGTCTGATACCGAAGATGTTTCTATATTAGAAGATTCAATATTATTTTCTTCTGTCTTCTCATGAAATTCTTTATTATCAGATCTTTCTTTATCATCATTACTATCACTGGACTCTGGAGCTTTTTCAGATATATCATTTTTTGATTGTGTGTTATTTTTCTTCTTTTGGTTTCCTCCATTTCCTTTCTTAATAATTGTCTTTGCTTTCGAAAACTTAGTTGCAGGTTTATTTGCTATATTTATATTGCTTTTGTACTTTACATCATTGTGTTTTTCCTTCTTTGTGATACTTGATTTAATGGTTCTTTCTTTCTTAGTTAACTTAATACACTTTTTAGACACATTTTTTTTTATATTACATTCTGCAGAATTTTTAATCGCGTCTTTCTTCTCTTTAGATTCTTTTTTGGATTTTTTAATTGGCGAATCTGAACGTGTCTTTGATGGACCTGCTTTGACTGTATCTGATGTTTCAGTTTTATCAGCATTGGAAGAATCTTCATTATCCTTAATAACAACGTCATCTTTTGGAGAACTTTTCTTGGGACTTTTTGCTCTGGATTTACTTACCAAATTTTTTGCCTTTTTTGGAGATATCTTTTTTTTACCTGTTTTCTTTGCAGCTGAAGTTTTAAATGTTGTTTTATTGACATCCCCTCTCTTAGGTAAGGGTTTTGAAGCCTGTGACCGCATTGTCCGCAGTGGTCAGATGAATATTACCCTCATGGATGGATTTGCGCCGACGGTTACATTCTGTAACAAAAAAATTGTAATATAGAACACTAAAGAAAGGTAAGTATGGTCATAATAATTATTCTCAAATTTTGTCAAAAGATATATAATGTGCAATACATGCATATTTTTTGTATATATTCTAATTTGGTTATAATTACATTATATATATTCTGTTGTGAATATGTAGCATTTGTCACAAAACTTTTTTCTTTGTACACTTTAATTAACTATAATATGTATATTGAATAAATTATAGTTAAATTTGTTTCTTTTAACTAAAAAGTCTGTAGTATAATAATAGACAAACTATTGTGTTACTTTGTATTTATAAATATTCCTAGAATTTTTATATTCTGATATCAATGACTTTAAAAAAATGCATATCACGAAATGATGAACTCAATAAATTACCATTTACATGTAAAATCTCATTAAAAACAAATAAAGCAAATTTATAATAAATAAACGTTTATCAATAAACACGTGCTAAAGTCAAAATATAATTCTTGCCAAAGCAAACATCTGGTCTGTTTATTGATTATGCGTTCACCCACACATATGTATATTTTATTGGCACCTAACGGCTTTATATAAGGGGCCGCGCCTAAACGATTTTTTACCTGAGGGCCGCTGGCAGATGCCGAAGAAAAATTATTTGTTATTATAATATATTTGTTTAGTAAATTATAATTGTTTTTTCGTACAAATTTATATTTTCAACTATAAAAACTGTTTTATTAACGTTTATTTTTATTTATTTAGACTTAAATTCTTAATATTTATCTCGGAGTGTTTAACTCACTTCCTCGTGACCAGTTATCCTAAACTCGTAGGTTGATTTATTCAATGAGTTCGTCAATTCTGACCTGTGGAATTACTGTTAACTTCATTTCGAAAACAAAATCTGTAAAATAGGACGAAGGGCAATGTTTAATGCATAACTTACTATCATTCATAAATTACTCATAGAGTATAAAATAAAATTGTTTCATAGTAATACTAACCAGAGTGGCATTAAATGAGTTATACTAATTGAGGACGGTGGGGCACAGCTTTTGAGTGAAAACATTTTACACCTAACCGTGCGCTCCGTAGTCAAACTATTTCAACAAAAGTTTTAAACGGATTCTGTTGCCGTTTTTGACAATATTGAATGGAAATGACAATTTACACGTTTATGGTTCTGGTTTTACATGTTTAAGTAACAGTACATATCAATTGTATAAAAAAAGTTGCTGTCCGTGTCTGGCTGTATGCAGCTATAGTTCTTTTTAAATTTCTTCATGTTTTCGTATTTTTTCATAACATTTATGTCTATGATATGATACATACTTATTATATTTATAGAAATTAGACGACAGTCAGTGTGTTGTTATGAAATGGTAAAAAATATTTCTCGAGTAAATTATTCTTTATTTTGGGGTGTAAGGGGTGTCGAATAACATCTAACACTTGAGACACTCAAGCCAACCTCACCTGCACGTGGTGCAC
Organism: Antheraea pernyi; assembly: GCA_015888305.1. Lineage (NCBI taxonomy): Eukaryota > Metazoa > Arthropoda > Insecta > Lepidoptera > Saturniidae > Antheraea > Antheraea pernyi. Next base: position 3,581,223 of record MU158751.1, on the reverse strand, counting down.
CCTGCTGAGTAACGAACGAGGCAATGGCGAAAGCGGGGTGGTAGGGCTTTACAGCCCGACTGGGTCGCAACCACCATGTATATGGCGAAAAAGCCCGTCCTAGTGATTTGCTTCTGCGGGTCGCGTTTCGGGATCAGCCTGTGCATATCCAGCATTTCTCAGGCCGGCATGACAGCGGCGACCGGCGATGGATTGTGTGTCACTCGGTGGTCGCCATTGTTTTTGGATTGTACTGTGCTTACCATCAGGCACATGGCAGTCATTATGCCGTGCTACTATAAAAAAAAAAATTATCCGTCTCTCTCACTGACCAAACGAAACGCAACAATGCAAGCACTATTACTTCACGTCGGTTTTCTGTGAGAGGGTGGTACTACCCCGAGCGAGCCGACACATTCATGCTGAAACTGGAGCAACAACTTCAGCGAGGTACTACCACCTACTAAGAAGGTCTATATTTTTTTTATGTCATAGGTGGCAAACGAACAGGAGGGTCACCTGATGTTAAGTGATCACCACCGTCCATGGACACTCACAACACCCGAGGAGTCGCTAGGGGGTTGCCACTCTTTGGGGGGAAGGGTTAGGGGAGGGAGAGGGGAGGGGGAGGTGTGCCTCCGGCGCTCTCACTGACCGAACGAAACGCAACAATGCAAGCACTATTACTTCACGTCGGTTTTCTGCGAGAAGGTGGTACTACCCCGAGCGAGCCGACACATTCATGCTGAAACCAGTAACAGCTTCAGCGAGGTACCACCACCTACTAAGAAGGTCTACAGTAAGGTGTAATCATTTATAGTGATTATTCTATTACATATTAATACAAAATAATGGTTTATTATCAAGGTTAATTAATTAAAAGGTAGTATTAACCCTTATCAAAATAAGTATTATACTTGAAAATGTAATTAATATAAATGAAGTCGCAGTTTTATAAATATATCTATTAATTATTACAATACTACTGATGGCAGTAATAAGTTTATAAAATGAAAATATAAAAGAATAACATTAATTCCATTGTAAATCATCCTTATGATATAATTAGAGCAATGAGTTGCCTTTTGTGAAGTTAATCCAATAGAGTTACCACAGCCGAGACAGCGCGCACTTGTTATTGTTTGAACTGGGACGATTTTATTTTCCTTTTCAGATTTTAAGCTGTGAATTTACAACTAGTTTCACAATTATGTTAACGATGTTTATAAAGTGAAATATTCTTCTGCTTATAGATTACTATATATACTTATTCTATATACTTATAATTCAAAATGACTGATATATGAATATCATAAACTATACTATATTTCTTTATATACAATCTTTAACACCCATAAAGAGTCATCTTTTTATGGTCATGACGATGGGTCTCAAAATATTTAGTGGCACAACCCTTTTAAAATCTATCTATAATCTGTATATGTATATAAAAATCAATTGCTGTTCGTTTGTCTCGCTATAACTCGAGAACGGCTGAGCCGATTTAGCTCACTTTGATATGGTAGAAAAATTGCGATGAAGATAGCAAAAATAACAATTTCATTATTCCACATAAACTGTTCTACCTACTTTCCTGTCAATCTTTTGACGTTCGTCCCTTCCGTAAGGTACTCGGATTCAATCCAATTGGAGCACGTATTAAATTAAGAGTTTTAAATCGACAACATATATCCATATTACTCAGATTTCGGATTATCGCGTATTTACATTTTATAATATTTTGATGGTTGTCAATGTTGGTTCGTTCAGAAATATTTGTCACTGTATTTATATATTTTGATGGTTGTCATTGTTTGGAAGGTAAATAAAAAATAGTCTTTATTGTGCCATTTACACACTTTACACATGTACTTCGGTTGTCCTGCAGCTCGATCCACTTTTTGCAAAACGGGCTATGCACAGCTATTTAATGATCTTAAAGCTATTTTCCTTTTTTTTTCAAATAACTATTAGACTCACGTTATCTTTTCAAAGACATTTGATGTTATTTTTTAAATTACATTTTGTGATGTATAACAACCTATGAAAATGGCAATGCCTGACATTAAAGATCAAAATTTTCAACCATTTTAGCGAAGAGAGAGTTTTCATGTCGTTAAGATAGGTGATACAAAGTGCACCGTGTCATCTAATCCTAAATAAACTATTTTTATACGAAACTTCATCTAAATGGGTTGAGTAATTTTTATGCGTGATATACATAGAACGACAGACAGAATTTCCAAAAACGACAAAAATGTGTTCTGTCATTTTATTGCCTTTAGAATATTTTTCCTTAAATATATATCATACACAGATTTCGTCTCCTTACTCTTTTATTATAAGTACCTATGGATTGTCTTTGTCGCAAAAAACTATCCGTTAGCATGACAAATGAGACAATATGTAACGCAAATTTGATAAAGCTCAAGGAAAAGTAAAAGTGGTGTGGTTGATTGTTCGCAGAGGGTGGTGGGGGTTGGGTAAGGGGCTTCGTGCGGCGCTGGTGGCGCGCGTTCGTGGCGGAACTGTTCGCGACGGCGCTGATGGTGGGGCTCGGACTCTCCGCCGTGATGCCCGTACACACGCGCGGGCCCGTCCCTCTCACGCACGCTGCCTTCTCCTTCGGATGCATTATCCTCGCCAACGTGATCACCTTCGGACCTACATCCGGCGCACACATGAACCCCGCCGTCACGCTCGCCGCCGTCGCACAGCGCCAGCTGAGTGCGGTTGCCGCGGTGGTCTACGTCATGGCGCAAGCAGCGGGCGCGGTGCTCGGGTTCGGAGTACTACTGGCGACGATACCGACAACGGCGCCCGCGGGCTGCACGCTGCCGGGGCCGGGCGTCACGCCGCTCGCCGCCACCGTCATCGAAATGATTCTCACCACTGTGCTTGTGCTCGCGTGCTGTACGTTCTGGTCGCGTCCACCCGACGACTCCAATCCCATCAAAATCGGACTCGTGATCACCGGTCTCGTCTACTCCGGGGTATGTGCTCACAACTGTCTCTCGTAAGATTCGATCTAGTCGAGTTAGAACCGATATGATCGCTTTCTTCGGTTGCAGGGCGAAGCGACGGGAGCCAGTCTGAACCCGCTGCGCAGCTTTGGCCCAGCGCTGCTTCACGGCGTATGGACACATCACTGGGTGACTGGCGACCACCACGAGTATGATTAGGACGCGGGCGGAATATGGAGATAGGAGATTGAGGCGGGTTATTGTCTGGTTACAGGTGTATTGGGTTGGTCCGCTGTCGGGCTCAGCGTTCGCAGTATTTCTGCACCGGTTCGTGCTAAGCACGCCCCCCGCTCCCCCTGCTTCCAATTCCCTTGCAACAGAGGAGATGTCGCTGCAGAATAAGCCATAGCGACGAGCACGGCATTACCGCATTTCGAATACCTTGTATTTTAATTATAAAATAAATAAAGTTTTTATTCTAACAACATACTGTTCACATAAAGCAGATTTCGATTTACACCATGTAGTCAAGAAATAGCGCAAACACAGAGGTAACGCGCGTTTTTATTCGAACCCATTTGGATGCTAAACGGCTCTTGGATTCATCAATAAGTATAAAACATTAGCGTTTCTATCTCAAAACAAAAAAATATTCTCCTAATGGTTTGATCGTTGTTTTGAACATTTTACCATTCATCATCATGTCATTTTATCGACATTTAATCGATAAAAAAAAATATTTTAAGATTCGGCCTATTACATAATAATCATATGACAGTCTAACACTATCGACTGGGTGATTGATAATGATGGCGATTTGAGATCGATTAATCGAATTTTAGACATCATATAAAAATCGATTAATTTTATAGATTATAAACATCTAATCGGATCAGTGAATCGATGTCTGACACCATAACACACCGATTCGATTTTTTTCTATGTAAATAAAACCCGATACAATAATATATAATTTAAAAAAAAGCTCATAAAAAAGGAAAAAAGATTAAGAGATCGGTTTTTGGATAATCGATTCTCTAATCCTCGATTTTTTAATGAATGATTCCGCACAGTACACACCACGGTTCGCATCGATTTAAAAATCGACTTTTTTTCGGAAGAATCGCCAACCTTAGTGATAGATACCCTTATTACGGACGCAAACCTTTGGCGGTTGCGGTGGGGACCCGGATATGTAAACTAGCACCAGTAAGATACTTAATTGGTCGTTCCTCTTGACACCGCGATACTACTGTTCCATACTACGCCATCTATTGATGCACAAGCAACTTAACGTATATAATTATTGAAGTGAAAACTGCTTTAGGCGTATTGAGTGGCATTTGTGGCAGGAGATAAATTTATAATTTGGCGTCATAACACGCTACGTCATCGGTATTGCGCGTGCGTTAGACTAGCGACGCGTAGTAACTGTCAGCCGTATGTCAGCTGTCGTGATAAATAATTATTTTTACTTAGTATAAAACCAAGTCCTCTGCTGCGTCTGTCTGTCTGTTCGCAATAAACACAAAAACTACCGAAGGGATTTTCATGCGGTTTTCATCAGTAGATAGAGTGATTTCACGAGGAAGGTTTAGGTATTTAATTTGTCAAGGATTTTCTTATTATCAGGGCGGGACAATGTCCGCTGGGCTCGTTAGTACTAAATATTTTACAGAGTTCTCCCTAGATTCAAATCTGGCTTTGTTTTTACTTTTTAATACATACAAAAAATTCATATTAACTGTAATTTGATCAAACTGTTTACATTTAATATAATGTTTTTTCGTTTTTGAGATGGAGCTGATGAGCTCTGGTGGAGTACGCCTATATATGGTCCAGAATAATAACGCTTTAGTAGATCGCACGTTTCCATAATTATTCCCAGGAAGTGTATTCCACAATTAATGGGCTATAAAAATACGTTGTACGTACCGCATGCGTCCCACGTTTTTAGTTTTAAAACTTTCCAGTATTTTTAGAACTATAAACGCAGTATTTCAGGCAATTCGTAACAGTCTAAGCATTTGTGAGACTTTGAGGTTAAGAGAAATCAATTTAAACTTTTTACTTTATTTTTAAAACAATCATATTAATTTTTGTTTATTAACTATTCGCATTACTCCAAGTGAATTTTTTTTGTTACAATGAGAATTAAAAATATGTACATTACTTTTGCATACACCTTTGACCCGTAAGAGTAATGAACCTTACAAAACAAATTATTGACAACTAGTATAATATCTGTGAACCGTGTTAGTTCATCAACCAGCAGTAGGGACTTTTAATGCAAAGACACTTTATGTAGAATTAACTATGAGATTTATTACAGTGCCGTTTAATTTAGACCGCCTAAAGACGATGATATATCACATGTTGTTATACTCGATCGTGAATAACGAATGCCCGACATACCCCTGAACGCGCGTTGTTATAGCTTCATCCCTACGAATTTATTTGCTTATTATTGGTCGTTGTAGATTGACAGTATGGCCTGTAGTCCGGCGAAGCTGTTAAGACCTTGCTAGGTCAATAGCGACTACACTACTGCACTGACTACAGTGCGAGAAAAAAAAATGACAGTATGAAAGTATCTCGACCAATCATAAGAAGTACTTTTAATACAAAACTTTATAAAAACGATTAGTAATTATTTAAATATAAGTATACTTTATAATAAATAAATATGACGTTATGAGGTCTCAAATAAATTATAGGAATCGTTTGCTCTTTTGCCGAGGTGAGATATCGAGAACCATTGGTTGACCTTAGCGGGGGGTTAGTAATACAGGATGCGGGGTGAAGGGCCGCGGGGGAGGAGTATCGATCGGGCCCGCGAGCCAGCATCCCAACATCCGAGACGCCTGAGATTCACTTTTACGCCACTTGCACGTCAATTTACAGCAATTCTGATAGATCCCGAGTGCCGACACTCGCTCACTAATGCATAGTTTATTTAATAATAACGAGGCCAGCCTGAGGATATTTACCTTCTTATGGATTTTAAATTAAGCTAAGCCAGGTATCGCTGCGATGAAATGTATATTACAGTTTTAGCATTTTTTTTACATCAAATGGTTATTTCTAACAAAGTTTGTCTATTAATGAATAAGTTAAAAGGTAACCAAATCACGTCTACGTCGCTTTTTTTAAAATGTTTTTTTTTCTTATCATTAAAAGCATATAAAACTCGAAAAAGATGTGCCGTATTCCCGTCATTTTGGATTATGCGTTGATTGCTAGATGTGGTAATAATATGTAACTGAGTTTGCCCCAATAAAAGATAAAGTATTATTATTCATCCATTTTCTCTGAATCGGAATTTTCGTGAACAAAACATTAAAAAAATATTAAAAGCTCTCATTTTAACTTATTTCGCCTTACTCTATGCGAACAATGTATGTTTGCTATTGTGCGGACTCACACCAAGTATACTATCACACCACATATTTTCATTTTCAATAACATCAATTCAATTCAATGAATTGCTATTGAAATTTGTTTTTTTCTTCTATCATTGTTGATAGACAATCAACTTAGTTACTAATTGTCACCCTATTGATGAGATTATTTTCCTTTAAACCAATGATTTGTACTGAAAACAAAAAAATAATAAAAGGCATCAGCAACTCGATTTTAAATTTTAATAATTTTTGATTGGATCATATTACCATCAATTTCTTACAAAAATGTATATTTCATAATACCGCGTATTTACTAAATCGAGAGAAAACAAAACAAAAAAATGTAATGATTAAAAAGGCACGATTTATTTTAAAAAAAAGAGTTTTAGTGAGGTGAAGGTGGGCCGCGGGCGCTCTCACTGACCGAACGAAACGCAACAATGCAAGCGCTACTGTTACTTCACGTCGGTGTTTCTGTGAGAGGATTGTACTACCCCGAGCGAGCCGACCCATTCATGCTGAAATCAGCAATAGCTTTAGCCATAGCTCTACCACCTAAAAAAATAATTATCACATCTTAATTCACATTTAAGAACGATATTTCAATACTGTTAGACAGATAACCGTGAATATTGGCATATGCTAACTTTTTTTTCATAGAGATTTTTTTTTTCTAACTGACTACGCTATTGACCAAGCAAGGTCTTAACAGCTTCACCGGACTACTCCGGACTACTTCTTCATAGATAAGGTTCTTATGTCATCCATTATAACATAACTAGCCGTATTTAACAGGCTTTAGCTTTTTTTAAAGGTTTTGGTTTGCCCATAATCTCATTTAATGTTGAATGATGATGTGGTCTGATATATTAAACACACTGAACGTGGAAGGACTGGCTCTAAAAGGAAATTACCGGATCCACAGCTGCTTGGCGACAAATTTTCAACATGAGGACACGTAGCTAAACGGGCTTAGAAAACGGCCTACCAACATTGTATGGTTCCTTGATGATTTCCTTCACTAAAAGCTCTGGCTCATTGTCAAAGATTCGAACCTACGCCGGTGGAGAGGGTGTCCGAACATGTTAACCTTTGAGGCATAATACCTTTATTATATCATCATCTCTATCTTAATTTAATGCGAACGAAGTCATGGGCTAGTGTTAGTAATACATATAATAATATAAATACTTCTGCCATAGATGTTATTCCAATAATAAAATAACATTAAATTATAAATAATATCGAGTTATGTACAAATATTATGAGACCAGTTTACAATATTTTCCCTTTTCCTCGTCTCGCTAACAGATCAATTTGATAAATTGTTTGAAGCTCATTGAGATACCTTTTCAAATGGTAATTGATTCTGAAGATTTCTTTGAGATTTTTTAATAAGCTTAGAGATCCCTTTTGTAGAGGTTGAAATTTATTTATGAGAATTTTATTTACTCAATATTACAATTCATTGAAATAATTTCATGAAGTTTCTTAAAGTGAATAAGTTAATAATTATAGGAATTCAATAGTTTAAGAGTATGATTTATCTATGATTCTTTTATAGTTTATTGTCTAAATATTGTGTTAAAAATGTAGTTAAGTAATATTTTGCCTTGTACTATGAGTATAAAGAGTAGATTTTTGCGCTTTGTCAGTAACCTTAACTGTTCTAGTTACAAAAGAACGTACTTAGGTAAGTTGTAAAATTATATAAATCTAGAATAGTTAAGAAAAATTAATATCCTATCAACCTTGTAATAAATTAAAACCAATGAATAAAAAGAACCCATCGATAAAAATAAATAAAGTTCACAATACAAAAGAAAAAGAAAAGTATTCAATAAAATGACCTGGTTGTTAATGTATATAAAACGAATCCGAAACACTTGTAACGGATCTGGTTACACAAACTGGCAGTTATTTAATTAACACAAATGACTGTGCCGATCACAGAGAACTAATGAAACCGTCCGCTTGCCTCCGCAGTCTTGGCCTCCGCCGCTTTGTTTTCAAACTGTATTAAACAAGAAAGAACTCCAGTACGGTTTCAATTTGGATTTTTTTTATGACAGAGTCAGTTTTTATTAGCGTTGTTGCCTTGATTTATCGGTATAAAATTTTAATAGCTTATATCGATATAGTTGTGGGAAGCATGAAAGTATCCTAGTGGGATATTAATTTTATTATTAGGAATATGATATCATGCGGCGTAGTCTGGACTGTCGATAACATTCTTGTTTAGACAATAATATCTATAAAAATTGTTGATCTCTGAGATATTTCAATGGCCTTGCGTGAACCGAGTGTTACCGCGAAGGGTCGAACTGTTAATGCATATGTCAGCAAGCTATCGTGTCCTACTGCTTTATACTTCATACTCAACATTCATACTATATGTTGAATTTCTTTAAGCTTAACCAACCACGTTGACAGCTTAACTGCTAGTAAGTGGCCAGCTTTAAGACCGATTGCATTGCCTACAATTATTTATTATCTTTGTTGTGTACACCTTACATCAATTTCTAAACAAGTTTATAAATTCATAAACCATTAAGTACCAAATTACATATGAATCTAACTCGTCTCTTCATTTATTCTGTCACTAATGACTATTTTTGTAAAAAGCGAACGAGTATTAATTATCAAATTAGCTTTTATTGCTGAAATGTTTGTTTTTTATATTCCTCCTTATTTAAATTATCTTTAATTACCAACCACTCAACACACCTGAATGTTTGGGACTATATTTTACTAACGTAAACTTATTTGTTGTTGGAATTATTTTGTTTTTTTGGTCTTTATTGAATTCCTATTTCTGCTTTGTTTGCGGTAATAGTGAAAGAAAAGGAAAGTCCATTCCCTCATGAGATCAAATGCATTACTAATTTTAGAAGTTGTATATTGATTACATTGTTCTTTGGGTGGACCGGTAACTCACGCTTTGTTTTCACTTTATTTAAATTTTCTTTGATTATCAACTGATCATATTTGATAGTTGCAACACTAAACTTAACCAAATTTTTTTCTTCGTTTACTTTTTGTTGAAGAAATTTCCTTTAAGGACTACTTTAGAAAAATCATCTACTGTAGGTATGTGTCTTTTATCTTTTTCTTATATTCTATTATTTTTCCTTTTTTCACCCATTTACAAAAAAGAGGATTTTACATTGTCTTCATATCCATTTCTTAAGCGATAGATTGCATTATATTAGGACTTTACCTATGAAATTGCCGTTTTGTATGAAACAATTTAAACAATTTTTTAAATGTATTTTTTATTTGTATTAATCGAAGTAATCACCCATGTAATCAATGCATCTTTGCCAACGCAGTGGCAGTTTTTTGATGCCCTTCTTAAAGAAATCAGCTGGACGGGAGGCAACAAATTCTTTAAAGGCATTTTGTACTGCCTCTCGGGTATTGATTTTCTTCCCGCCAAGGAGTTTTCAAAATTCTGGAAAAAGTAGTAGTCTGTAGGCGCAAGGTCTGGTGAGTAGGGCGAATGACGGAGAACTTCCAACCCCAATTCTTGCAACTTGGAGACCGTCTGCTGTGCAGTATGAGGTCGCGCGTTGTCGTGCAGGGGCAGTGGAGACGAGCGATTGACCAATGCTGGTTGGAGATGTGCCAGCTTCTCCATCATTGTGTTCAGTTCTTCACAGTACACATCTGCAGTAATGCTCACCCCGTTTGGTAAGAAGCTGTGATAAATCACACTGGCGCTAGACCACCAAACAGTGACCATCACTTTTCTAGGGGTAAGTTTTCGTTTAGGGCATTGTTTAGGTGCTGAACCAGGATCCAACCAACTTGCTGAACGCTTGCGGTTATCAAACAGAATCCATTTTTCATCGCAGGTAACAATGCGGTTCAAAATTCCTTCATTTGTGTGTATGTTGAGCAGTGCAAGGCACGTCTCGATGCGTACTTCATGCTGGCGATCGTTGAGTTCGAGGAGGACCCATTTGTCAAGCTTTTTTACCTTGTCAATTTGACGCAAATGGACCAATATTGCTTTGACGCTAACGTCGAAAGCTGCTGCTAATTCAGCCGTAGATTGTGTATCATCAGCTTCCACAATCGCCTTTAATTCGTCATTGTCGACCAAAGTCTTCAGACGACCGCGAGGTTCATTTTTCAGGTCGAAATTCCCAGAACGGAAGCGAGCAAACCAATAACAGGTGGTGCGTTGGTTTGATCATTCATTTTTGTTAGAGTATGTATTATAGTGCATCGGAACATTTATTTTTAACGCCTGATTAAGTAATTAGTATCACCGATTTAATAGTTCTGGCAGCTCAGACTTTTATCTGTATTATTTATGACTTCCACTTAATTTTAGATATTTTCGAGTGATTAAGCTTCAAACATAACTATTTGCATTTTCTATATATATATTTATTATATTACTAGCGGCCCCGGCAGACGTTGTCCCGCCCTGATTATAAAAAAATTCTGGACAAATTATACACCAAAACATTCCTTGTGAATCACTTTATCCGCTGGTGAAAACTGCATAAAGATCCGTTCAGTAGTTCTTGAGTTTATCGCGAACAGACAGACAGACAGACGCGGTAGGGGACTTTGTTTTATACTATGTAATGATAGGGGATAAACGAATGGGCGGGTCACCTGATGGCAAGTGATCACCACCATCCATAGACACTAGCAACACCTTGGGAGTCGCAAGTGTGTTGGTGGGGGGGATAGGGGAGGTGGGCCTCCGGCACTGTCACTAACTGGATGAAACGCAACATTGTGAGCACTGATACTTCACGTTGGTGTTTCTGTAGGTCGGGTGACAGTACCCCGGGCGGGCCGACCCATTCATGCTGAAACCAGTAATAGCTTCAGCGTGGTTCTACCATCTACATTGCTACTTGTCACGTATATTTAAAACATTTAAAAATAAACTATTAAATGATAATTTTATATTAACTTCATTGGTAAATTAATGTATATAGAAAGCGTACAAATATTTTGTAGGTATAAATACGAAACGAACTTATCATCTTCAATTTTTTTCATGTGCTTCAAAAAATACTTAAATACACAGTTAATCGTATTACCCATGCAATAAATTCCTATTACCTAATTTCGTTGTAATTCTTAGCCAATTCGTTAAAATAACGAGTACCGCAGAAAACACAGCTGCAATACAAACCAATATAATTACGTTACGAGGGTTTTGTAACTGTCTTAATGTTGTACGTGTTTATTGTTTCAATTTATAACATTGCCTTAGCACATTACAGCGATTTTGTAGCATATTTTATAATTAATCTTTCGATTAAAGCAATAAACAGAGCAAAAAATACAATTTAATTAAGTTATAATATACAGGCAACCCGCCCCGGCTTCACATGGATACATCAAGCATCAAAAGTCTTAAATTATTTAGATCCATTTCTCAATATTTAGAGTTCCTAAAAGACAGAAGCTACATAAGAATTTTCACATGATCAACCGTTTTTTTCTTACGTGTAAATCTTTAATATCATATAAAGTTTTCACTGAAATGATATTGCTTAGAAGCAAAATATTGAAATGAATAAGGATGGATACAATATTGATCAAAATAATGTTGCAAATAACATTATTCTGATGAATCTCATAAGCTTGCGTTAGCAATGTGATCTACTTGATAACTCCTTTTAACAATCTCATTAGAATACATCGACCCTTTGCTACAAACATAGTATACACTAGCTGCGTCCGCAGCTCCGCACGCGTTTTCTTTTATTCGTATTAAAGAATTATAAAATTGTGAGACTATTTACAATTATAGAAATGCTCTTTAAAAGCAATTGTAAGTACGACACGCACGCCACTTACAGTAACATGTAACGTGTACATTAGATATATAAATACTAACAGCGTGCCAAATGAGGTTTGTCATCAGCAACATATTTGGAACCTTAACCCACAATTTAACTACCTCAGTGCTCACTTACACTGTATATGGAACCAATGAAACAATAACTTAAAATATTATTATAAAGGTTTACATTTACATTACATTTAATATACATTGTCATTATTATAATTAAGATTTTGTGACTATACAAAAAATAAACTCTTGTCTGTTCCGCAAGAAATTGTATTATGGAACTTAGTACGTTATACATTTATAATTTAAGAACTTATTAGGAAGACCTCTATATCATTAAAGTTATTAATAATTATAATGTCGAATTGTAAACAATAAGCTGATAATTATTTCTCTAATTAAAAATAAAGAATGAGTTGAAGTCTTGCTAAATTTCATGCAGACGAAGTCGCGGGTAACAGCTAATCTAAAATAGAATAATCTCAATTACTTCCTATAAGGTTAGCTATCTGCCAGTGAAAGTCCCGTCAAAATCGGTGTAATCGTTTTGGAAGTAGCTATGGGGGCAAAGCCACGGTTAACAGCTAGTCTAAATTAAAATAGACTAAATTACTTTTTATAATGTCAGCTATCGGCCGGTGAAAGTCTCGTAAAAATCGGTTGAACCGTCTTGGAGATAGCATTGCAGACTAATCCGCGGTTAATAGCTAGTCTAAATTAGAGTAATCTAAGTAACCCACTGTAAATTTAGCTGCCGTCCAGTGACATTTCCCTTAAAATCGGTGCAACCGTTTCGGAGATTACCCGGAACAAGCAGACAGACAGACCAACAAAAATTTTAAAAATTGCAATTTTGTTATCAGTAGCGTGTATACTTTCATACCCAATCGGTAATTTTATTTTATTGTGACTTATTTTTTTATATTTTTTTCTTTTTATAATTATTAGTTATATTCATAGGTTATTATTAATATTTATATACTAACTAAAACTGGGAAGTTCGTACTGCCTCAGAATCAATAAATGTTATGTTAACTAATATAGCTGAATCAAGATCAGTTTTTTTTTAACATAAAATTATTAGTCAAACTGAATTAAGTTTAATAAATGTACAAAAATCGAAACATAAACTCCATTAATCACATTCAAATGAATGTAATTCACGTGGCCTTCCGAATGCCTTCCGCATTTGCCTTATTGAAGCGAATTGAAAAGATTTGCGTAGTATTGTTACACTACTTTCTATCAAACTATTCGGTGCATGTGTTTCACTCAGGTCGATTTCATGTGAACAATCGTGCGGTACACGAACGAAAAAAAAAATCATCGAAATCAGTCAATCCGTTCTCGAGGTATAATCAAAAATGTCTTTCCTTAAAAATCAAAATTTATGAGAAAATGAATTTTCATCATAATTTTTTTGTTCTCGTTTTATGTTTATAGTTATTCTGCTATTCTATGCAGAGACGAATCCAACAAACCATAAATATCGATCTAACCATGCTTGAGTTATAAATGGTGTAAGTAAACCGACTTTATTGTATACTATCGGCCCAAGCGGACGTTGTCCAGCCCTGATAGTAAGACCTTGACAACATATATCCTAAATCTTCCTCATAAATCACTTTATCTACTGGGTAAAACTGCATGAAAATCTGTTCAGTAGTTTTGAGCTTATCGTGAACAAGCAGACAGACGTGGCAGAGAACTTCGTTTTATAATATATTAGCGGGCCGAGCGGACGTTGTCCTGCCTTGATAATTATTTTTTTAAAATCTAAAATTCAATAGCAGCGTCACATACCGGGTCCAATTGTGAATCTAAACCATTCTTGGAGCCGCTCGAATACGCACACAAAATTTCATCAAGGAGTAGTTCAGTGACATACACACGTACAGAAGAAATTTATATATAGATTGATATGATCGGCTGAGTGCCTTAAGCGCTCGCCTTAGTAGTCCGGTGAAGCTGTTAAGACCTTGCTAGGTCAATAGCGTAGTCAGTTCGAGAAAAAAAAAATAGATTGACATGTATGAAGTCACTGACGATTGTTATTAACGTTTATAATGCGCGAAGAATTCCTCCAACGGATGAATTACCATGAATAAACAAATTGAGTGTCAAAATTACAGAGTGGCGCACAGACTGTACCGTTTATTACGGATTATTACACGGCCCTCTATTCATTCCCACTTTGAACTCGGAGCTCGTCTTCTAACAATTTTTCTCCCTTTTGTTAAGCAAGGACGCATTGAGGGCCCCTAGATGTGAATACAAGCTGTTTGAGACGAAGTGCTCCACTGTGTGAATGTAGATTGAATAGCTATTTACGGAGTGTAATGCGATAGCATTGTTAAAGTTAATTTTCATTGCAGTCTAGTAAAGTAATTATACCTTGCTTTGTACATTTTAATTGTATATATTAAACAGTTATGAATAGTTTACGGCCGTAATAGGATTTTAAATGGGTGTTTAAGCGTTCGATGATGATAAGTAGGGCCGTGGTTTATGAGATTTCATGAATTTATTATATTATATAAATTGAACTTTTTAGGTTAAATCGTAATGATTAAACTGAGGATATCTGAAAACTGTAGATATTATTAACCTAGGCAAGGTCACTGTCTGTCGTTAGAGGATTGACATATTTACTGATAATATAAAAATAAATATTTTATTTGTTTACTTATATGGTAATAAAAGGTAAAATCGTACAACTAATTAATTACAATGAATATGAAAGAACAATTAAATTTAACTTAGATACAAAACGATATAAGAAAAAAGACTTGAACTACATTTTCCGCGAACACCACGATTATAGACTATTATTTATTAATATAATTTAATTACGCATTGTAATAATGGATCATATTCATCATTTTCTACAGTGCCTTGAACTGTTGGAGGTTGGTATTAAACTGCGCGCGGCCTATGTTATTCGGAGCAAGCCTTAACGTCTGTTCCACCATATGTTATAACTGGATAACACCGACGCCACGTCAACTAGGAAATGAATTTCCGTTACCTTTAACTGTTAGAATTGTAGTAGTTACTTTACTATTTCAGTCTTTCAATTGATTTCTTCTCTTTCATATTAAGCTGTTTACTGGAGTTACGTTTATGTTTATAATAGTGATTATGTAAGGGAGGCAATTTTGGTCCTACGTTAATAATGTATATCTTATATGCCTACCGATCATTTAGAACAATATATACTTACTAATATTATTATACTCTTCGATCAACAATAACTAGATAAAGAGTCGGAGCGAAAAATACGTCTCGGTAAAATAAGAGATCACTTGAAATGTGTGCTCTTATTTTGTTTAGTTTGTTTGAAACACAGCCAATGTAAGCCCGTTTCACATGCCGCAGTGTATTCAAAAGATGCAAAAATAATACCCGAAAAAGCAATTTAACGGCCGGAGTATCTAACTTTCTCTAAATACATGTTGAATAGGTTATATTTTAAGCGTTAAACTAACAAATAATATCAAATTTTTAACAAAATTACCGATTTTAAACCTGTGTTACAAATGTTTGGCCTCGTCACACACAAACACGTACAATAACGGGAAAACGTACTTTATTTAGTACGTGTTAAGGTTGAATTAAGGTTCAAGGGGAGTAATTTGTTACTTTGCTCGTTTTATCGTAAGTATTACATAATATTTTGATCATTTGTGACTTTATTACTAGGTGTTATGGTTGTAATTAGGTTGAACTTAAAACTGTTTTAAAACTATTTTTCTCCCTTTCTTAGTAAACAAATAGCTACACATAAGTATATATTTACGCGGACAGATTTTAGCACCAATTTTGTACGTGACCCTTTATCTAGCTATTGTTCATCGAAGATAATACTACTCAACCGATCATTATGAAATTTTGTATTCACGTAGTCAGGCGTAATCTAAAAGTCATAGGTTACCTTCCAAGCAGAAATAAAGTACTGTTCTTTACGGATAGGTAAAATCTACATTAGCGCGAGCGAAACCGTGGGCATAAACGAGTACTGGTTAAATGGATAGCATAAAATAAACTTCCACACCCTAGAGTTCTTATTCTAAGGTGTGCCAACTTTAAAACAGTTCTATCAACATATTAATGCTAGCTACCGCTCGTGCCCGTCTCCTCCCACCATAATAGCCGGACCTGGGGAAGATGGGTCGGTGGGCCTATTTTTCTATGGCACAGGTTCGGCGGACGGAGGAGCCGGCCAGTGTGTACACGGTCGTCTCCTGACAAGAACGGAGCCCGGTGGCGGTACCTTTTTTCTGACGGCGTGCCAACCACTGGGGCAGCACGATCAAGTCTATAGAGATCTCGTGTCGACCAACTATAGCGGCGGATGTACAACATGGTATTTTAGTCCGTGCGAATCGGACATAACCCACTCTCTCCCCCGGGAGAGTGGATATCAATGAGGGATATCCTCACGTTAAAAAAAAAGCTACGGCTCGTGATTCCACTTGCGGTAATATAGATTTGATCCGTCCCTCGGGAATAGGTTTTTTTTAAATAGGACGTACCCTATATTTTTCTTTACCCCTGACAACGTGTGCAAAAATTCTCGGTAATTGCTTGAATAGTTTCGTCGTGAAAGTGTAACAAAGAAACAAGCTCAGATTCCGACTTATAATATTAGTAAGGATTCCCTCTATAAAATATACAGATATAATATTATCAGTACACTCATTTTAATCTATAGAGATTATATCCTACCTAAAATATAAATTGCCGTCTATTTAAACGTTACAATTGAATTCGTTGAATTGAAAGTGTAAAAGTTATTACTGATATTCATAAAATCTTATTTCCCAAGTTAACCGTTTACAAAACAATTTCCCAGCCACGGATAAGTACAGTACCCACGCGAGGTAATTAACCGCTGAAACGCCTGTTACCCTCTATTATCCGATTAACTTAATATACAATTAGTTGAGAGGAAATTTTAATTAAAGTAAATATACTTGTACCGTGTATAAATTACACGAGTGTGTATTTTATCTGTTTCAGCCGCTTTCAGCAATTACTTGTTTGTAGTTTATGCATTCATTTCCATAATACCTTATTCTAAAGCTAATTTAAATTGACTTTAAGAGCTTTTTTCGCTGTATTGTTTATACTTTTGCATTATATCGTAGATACTGAATAAGAATAACAAAAAATGGTTTCTTCTCCAGTAACTATATAAAGAAAAACCATTTTTTCAAGTTCAATGTACGTAAACAATTATTACAAAAACGTAAGCATTGTTAGCAATAAAAAATATCAATCTAGCTAGCAATGTTCACATAACTCAGTAGTGTAGTCTTATTGTTCTTTATATTTATCCAGTTTTTTCCCGCAACTTCATTTATTTTTCTCTAATTCGTATTTTCTCCACAATACCACATTATTATCTTAAATATTCAGTTTCAAAAGTAGCTCATTTTATTTTCCAGGTCTCAAGATGTGCCGAATTTTATTGCGATCGGTTCAGAGATTAAGGCGGGAAAAGTTAATAGGCAGAGTTACTTTCGCATTTATAATATAAATTTCAATTGTACCATTATTTGTTAATATAAATTACTAGACTTTGCCCGTGGCTAGCCTTGTGTTAATCTAGATTTCACTTATCTCTCGGGAACAATATTTACATATAGTTAGGGTTTATCGGTATTAGCATTTAATTAGTATTTTAGATTTTAATTATTTAAGGTATATTTTTAAATTCTATCTCAAATATTTTGTTATCTATAGGATTTTTTTTTATTTGTTTGTCAGTTATAATTAAGTGGCTTTTGCCCGCGGCTTTGCTTTAATGGAAATTTGAGTTATGGGGTATAAGACTGGGACTGGGAGCAATACTTTTTTTGTGAACGAAAATTACCCTGTCTTTTACTGTATTCCTGACAACGTGTAGTTCGATGAAGCTGTTAAGGCATTGTTAAGCCAATAGAGTAGTGTCAAATCGAAAAAAAAAATACGTTTTTGGAAATTTTCGTAACAAGCAAACGGACAGCCGCAATTACAATATTATTTAGGATATGAGATATATAATCTGTTTGTTGTACCTACTTGTGTGGTATGTTTTACGAACTCAACGGCCACTCTTTAAACAAATCTAGTGGTATGAGAAAGCAATTAAGCTTACATGTTTAAACACATATTTTCTGAATTGCTAAAAAGATTACTTTAATACGAATGTGGCTCGCCATGGATTGTAATCCGTACCGCAACACGTTCTAAAATTATGTGTGAAAAAACGACTTGCACATTTGGAAGCTCATAAATATGTGAACAATCCTTTTCGATGATAGAAATTATTCAAGCAAATTATTAAACTAGGAATTTTATGTGTACGTCGTACCTATTTGAATCAACACCAATAGTGATTGTTTTGTTTCTCAAGTTCTAGGTCAAGCTTCTCATTAGCGCGTTCTAATTATTGATATAGAAAAACCCCAAATGCACACTTAAGGTCACACAGCCGGCACACAAAAATGAGTACGTAATTTATGTAGTAATTTCAAATAGTCTCGCGTCGCTTGCGTCCCTGTAAAAACAACTTTAGATCACTCAGGTAAGGTTGAATTTGAAAAATCATAAGTTTATCGCATAATTATCGTAGGTATATTTTTTTACGGCCGGTTTTGAACGCTACTTTTATTCGAAACTGTGCTTCTTGGGTTTTTATATCATATGTTTAATTAATACATAAACTGTATAAAAATAATAAAAAAAGATAATAATTTGAATTAACAAAATATGAAATTTTAAATAATTCACGGTATCATTAATTTAAAAATTCAAAAGACAACACAGTTTTAATTCCATTGTTTTGTGTTTTCATTTGTGTCGGCAGTCCTTATGACTATCTCGACTTTTTTTAAGAATCGGTTATTTACGATTATCTGATTAAGAATGTTAACATTTTAGCCCATAGTTCTTTAAAAAACACTCATACTTGTTCTAGAATATATTTTTATTTATGGGTTGAGATTATTTATATAAAATTGATCAAGGAATGTATAATCATACGTAGTAGAGAGAACTGGATAACACGACCTATTTTCAGATCTATCAATCTAGGTACTGTCTAGGTAACTGTGTTAGTCTATTGATCATCGGCGTGTAGTTGTATAAACGTGTTAAACTGCAGTGACGTGTGCCCCGTCACCAGCCTCGCCGTATCGCAACGGTAATGACGTCACATCCGGGCCGCAATCGTATGTTGGCGCGTGTCAATGAACGTTCTCTACCAAAAACAAATTCCACGTCGACTTTTGTTACCTTCTGAAGTTTGCTGTAAGTCTTATGACTACAGTTTTATTATACTTTCGCCGACTTTAATAACAAAGTAAATGGTCGTTATGTTTCATAATAGAGGTGTCCATATACATGTATTTGAATAGGTAAATCAAATATTATTCCATATGTTAGAACGTTTACATTGTTTTGTCAATAGTTTTAGCATTGACTTTTTTTCGAATTATCCACGCTATTGACCTGACTGGCCTTTACAGCTTTACCAGACTACTAAGGCGAGCGCTGAAGACACTCAGCCGATTTTATTTGACATGTAGCATAAGGGTGCACGGCACACCTCCTGGGGTTTTAGCATAAGCATTGATTGACAGATCCTTTCAAAAGATGCAATGTTTTATTATGTAAGGGTTAACTGAATAAAATTACATAATTTATGACGATCGATATTTGTGTGTTATATTTAAAAATTGATATGCTATAAAAATTATTATACTTAAATACTTTTAAACTTTGTAAAAAATATATTTCACTCTTAATTTTTAAACAACTTTTCCGAAATCTTATACGCGTGTACGCTTATATTTTTTGTAATTCCATAATTTAGAGAATAGGTATATGATTATAACGAATACTATTTTTATTATATATAGATATTTATGAAGTTCTACACATCAGTATATGTTAGTCAGTATTATTAATAATATATGTATTTATAAAACATAAAATTAATGAAATAAAATAAAAAGTTGAAAATGATTACTTCATAAAGGCGTGTGAAGTCGACAATTGTTAATCTTATACTATTACTAGCTGTTACCCGCGGCTCCGCACGCGCTTTTTAAAAAATGTATTAAAGAAATGGAAAATTGTGAGTGGGTGTGTACATTACAGAAAAGTTTTTTCAAAAACATTTGTAACTACGACACTCACGCTTATTAAGGTTTTTATACCCGCGTATTGGTCTATGACAGTGGTAGGCAAACCGCGGCTTCCAAACCGCATGCAGCTCTTTCACTCCTTAATTGCGGCTTTTCCACAAAGTGTTTAGTAGTAGGAAAATCAAAAGAAAAATGTCTACACAGATATTAACTCCACGTCCCTTTACAGCAGCCTTTAGAGCTAATTTTCAATACAATGTTAGTAAGTGCTGGAACAATATACCACTGCCTATAAGATTTGCGACTAGTTTAATTCTTTTTAAAAATAAATTGAGAATGTTTTTACTCGACTCCCAGATGTGTTTCGACAATTATAATTTGGATGTCTCGGCGATATAATGACATTACCTTTTTTATTCTTTTACCTATTCATTAATTTATATAACTTACCTATTTAATAATTTTTAATATAAATATCTACTTATATATATACATACAGACAAGTTAAGGAGTAATAGGTTAGCATGGTATGGGCATGTTATGAGGAGAGATGAAGACCATGTAACTAGAAAAGCTTTGAGTATGACGGTCGATGGATATAGGAGTAGAGGAAGACCGAAAAAAGGATGGATGGATTGTAAAATATAGACAAAGTATAAAAAAAGTTTTTTTTGGTCATTTGTAGCCATATCCATTCATCAAAAAGTTGTTATTTTAATTGTACATACACAAACTTTATTTTTATAATACGTAATATAGAACAAATAAAAAATTGGAAATAAAAGTAGTATAAAATTTTGAATACGAAAACAAAATAAACTTTGAAAATGTTAGCGTTGATACTTACCACATAACTTCAGAATTGGCAGTATGGATTAATTCCTTCGCCTATGAACTATTTGAATAGGAAAAAAAAACTTTGAAAATGTTAGCTTTGATACTTACCACATAACTTCAGAATTGGCAGTATGGATTAATTCCTTTGCCTGTCCTATTGAACGAATATTATAACTACAACGAAATCTCTCCAAAGAAAAACAGTGCCCGATTTTGAAACATTCTTCATTGGTGCTCTGCTTCTATTGGTCTTAGCGTGATGTAGCCTGTAGCCTTCCTCGATAAATGAGTTATTTAAAACCGAAGGATTTTCTCAAATCGGACTGGTAGTTCCTGAGATTATTAATTACTTTTTTAAGGTCTGTTATCTACCAGTAAATACCCCGTGAAAATCGGCCCAAAGTAATGCGGACGAAGCCGCGGACAAATAAAGTAGAATATGTCAACCGCTATAATTTCGGTTATCTGGCAGTAAAAAGTAAAATTCCCGTAAATATAGGTCCAGCCGTTTTGGAGATTACCCGCAACAAACAAACAAACAGAGAAATATACTAATATAAAAATATAGACAATGTATAAAGAAATTTTTTTTGTTCATTTGTAGCCTTAGCCATTCATCAAAAAGTTGTTATTTTAATTGTACATACACAAACTTTATTTTTATAATACGTAATATAGAACAAATAAAAAATTGGAAATAAAAGTAGTATAAAATTTTGAATACGAAAACAAAATAAATTTTGAAAATGTTAGCGTTGATACTTACCACATAACTTCAGAATTGGCAGTATGGATTAATTCCTTCGCCTATGAACTATTTGAATAGGAAAAAAAAACTTTGAAAATGTTAGCTTTGATACTTACTACATAACTTCAGAATTGGCAGTATGGATTAATTCCTTCGCCTGTCCTATTGGACGAATATTATTACTACTACTTACTACGTTACCATGGCAACGTATATAATAATAACGTAATCGCTCAAAAGCAAAAAAAGTGCCCGATTTTGAAACATTCTTCATTGGTGCTCTGCTTCTATTGATCTTAGCGTGATGATATGTAGCCTATAGCCTTCCTCGATAAATGAACTATCTAAAACCGAAAGACTTTCTCAAATCAGACTGGTAGTTCCTGAGATCATAGCGTTCAACCAAATAAACAAACAAACAAACAAACTCTTCAGCTTTATATATTAGTATAGATATAGAGAAAATAACTTTTTTTTTTGTTCGTAATGGATTAACTCAAAAATACTTCAACGATTTTAAAAATTATTCACCTAAAGAAAGCTATATTATCAGCAAGTAGCATGGACTATATTTTAATTTCAAAATCTTTATTAGTCAGTGAAGCAGCGAACATAAGCTGGTATTATATAAATAATAAGTTTAGCATTTCCATGCGACCATTGTATACTTCGAAGCAATTTTTTTTCTATACCCTCTAATATTTAAGATTAAAAGAAATATGTATAATATGATAAATTCACCTTATACGCATTGTGAACTCCCATGAATACAAACTGAAGCGATCAGTCAAAGTAAATTTCCAAACCGTAAGATGAATTCATAGAACCGTTTGATTTCTTAGAGCGATTTCAGATTAGGATACAAAAGCCGGTGTTCGAGGAAATTCGGATTTCCGGCAATTATCAAGGTCCTTTCAAAAATGAAATCACTCGGTGTGCCGAAACAGAATCACTTTTACACCACTTCGGTTTCGTACCGGAAGGTTATATCCGCGGTATGTTCTCTGATTTTATAGCATTCAATCGTTTTAGGTCGTCATTGCAAATATTCTTTATGGATTTCTTCGTATATTTTAAATATGTCTTTTTATTTAATCTTCACTACATATTATAAAACAAAGTTCTCTGCCACATCTGTCAGTCTGTGTGTTCGTGATAAATGCTAAAACTATTAAACGGATTTTCATACGGTTTCGACCAATAGATAATGTGATTCATGGGTAAGGTTTAGGTATATAATTTGTCAGGATTTTTTTCTTACCAGAGACGGACAACATATGCCGGGCCCGCTAGTCGTATATAAAAAGAAATGGAGGTCTGGCGTTGTGTGCGTATCACCCAAAAAGTACTAGATATATTTTGATTAAAAAAATGTTTTTTTTTTTTCATAAATACTTGGTCCTTATGTGAAGAACCCTGCTGAATAACGAACGAGGCAATGGCGAAAGCGGGGTGGTAGGGTTTTATAGCCGAACTGGGTCGCAACCACCATGCATATTTCGAAAAAGCCCGTCATAGTGATTCGCTTCTGCGGGTCGCGTTTCGGGATCAGCCTGTGCATATCCAGCTTTTCGCAGGCCGGCATGGCAGCGGCGACTGCTTTTTTGATGTACTTTTGGATTGTACTGTGCTTACCATCAGACACAGTGCAGTCATTTTGCCGTGCTACTATAAAAAAAGAAACATTATAACTATAACTTCGTTTAACCTAAGGTTATTACAATTTTAAGAAACTACTATTTTTATAAGATGCTTTTTCTTTCCGTGAAAAAGTAAGGTAAACGGTGTGGTGCTTATATTTATTGTTCTATACATAGAATATATTGTCAAGACAATAATGGACGACTGAATATAAATTCAGAGGTAAAATTTGTAGAATTGTACTATTACAATTATTACTGTTATCTTTTCCATATTAAGAATTTGGGTTAGTGAAGTTATTATTATCACACAGTATTGTATTATTTACTTATCGAGATGTAAATGTTTCAAAGAGTCAATGAATATCGAAAGAATTATATCAAACTATTGAGTAAATAAGTTTTCCTTAAAAGAAAACAAAGCCGTTACGACTCTTAGTTAGCTTTACAAAGAGTTTGAACTGTATTTTTGTAATTAAACTAGAAAACTTCCTTGTTTACATTTTTTGTTTACTATAAACACCATGTTTTTAGATATGAACTTAAGTAATTAAAAGCGGTTCTCTTTAAGCTGCCACTTCTCACGAATGTTGTATAAAAACAAATGCTCTATTAGATAAGTTTATGTTCTTCCGTTCCACGCTTGCGGATTTTCTGAATTGGCTTTCCTACATCGTATAAAACTTTATGAAAGTAAGCAAAACACACTTTTATATTTATTCCCGCGGTGAATTTACCTTTTTGTTTAGTTTCGATCAAATATTGTTTTAACATATTTGAATCATTCAATTTGAAATCATGAAATCGGTAAAGCATTTAGATTTTGTTTAAATTATGTGTGAATATTGTCGATGAAACTGAAAATTTAGTGTTTTTTTTTTCACATAAGTTACTATGTACATATATAAGTACAATACGTTTTTAGGGGTTAAAGAAATTTGTTCTAAATTACCTTTCAACTACATAACTCATAACCCTGAATAACGAAACGATACTAAGTAAAAGTGTATTTAATTCAATCTACTCGTATTCAATTGAAAGTATCTTCACTGTTGAATGTAAAAGGTTAATATTTCTAAAATATCAAGTGTCTCGTTCAGTCAGCTCTTCATAAAACATTCTTTGAACTTTAAAATGCCATCTCGGATTCCTTGATATCCCTAAAATAAAACTGTTCACTGCTGAAAACCTAAAGTACGAAGAAATACTTTTCAATTCCTTTATTTTGTATGGTACAAGTCATTCATCACGTGTGAATAAATAAATCACAGCGGATTTTTTAGAACCCTAAAGATTATTCCCTCAAATTTTGAACAAACGGAATGTAGAAGGAAATATGTTTTTTAATGATTTCATTTGAAATTCCTCATTTATGTTTGTTAAGTTAATTTATTTATTTTATACATATATCTTACCTACATTTAACAACTATTCAGTGTTGCGTAATTCAATCTAGCTGATTGATTTGCTTTCTATTTGGTCTCTGGGCTTGCTCTTCGATTACGTTTTTTCATTCATGATTAAAATATATAAATTACTAGCCGACCCGTGCCCACTTCGTTGGGCGGTAATAGGCATTATCAAGCTAGATTTTTTTTCTAGAACTCAATCATATATCTCTCATCGTTAAGGCAGCGTTCGTAAGCAACGTTTTACCATTTTTTTTCCGACTCCCCAGATATTACGCCCTACAACCTCACAAACTTTACCTCTTTATAATATTAGTATAGATAATATAATTAGTTTAATAGCTTCTGCCCGTGACTTTGAACGCGTGGAATGGTTATTTTGCGTTAAAACGCAGCGGAAGCTCTGAAAAGGAATAATTTCCCGATTTTGCAACATTCTTCTTTGCTGCTCCGCTCCTATGGGTCTTAGCGTGATGATATAGCTATATAATACTGAAAGAATTTTCCAAATCGGACCAGTAGTTCCTGAGGTTACCCCTTACAACGTCACAACGTCACAAACTCACAACGTCACAAACTTTACCTCTTTATAATATTAGTATAGAAGTATAGATTATTTGCAATATTATATATTGACTTGTGTATTTTGAAATGTTTATGTAACACAGTACGTAGAGACAACTTTCTAAATTTTTATAGCAATATATGTTGCTGTGTAGTAATTTCAGAGTAATCTCCGCAATAAAATAACCGAATGCAAATGAAATGCATAAAATGAAATATGAAAACATTATATTAACAGCGAAATAAACCAGCCTCAAGCAATTCAGACTCTCTTGTAACATGTAAATTCTCAACTTTAATACGTTCGAGTAAAACTCTCAATTTTAAATCGCACGTGGAGTTGGCAGAATGTCAAAGTGGCGGAACAATTACGTTGTCAAGTCCATAAGGATTATATGTCGTCACGCCACGTTTCATGTCACCCAGACAAGTTAGCTCGTCAATTTACGTTGTCGTTTTGCGTATCACAGTGTAGTGAACTGTAGTATAGAAGCTTTGTAATATTAAAGAGAACAATTTACTCCAGATGACATTGTTTTCTTCGCCATAATATGTGAAAAGTCAACAATTAGGAATTTCGTTTTAAAACACAAATATATACTTAAACAATGATAGGTAATGAAATAAGCCAGTCATTAATAAGATGTTATAAGAATTCAGTTATATAATTTTCTTAAGATGTGTAGGGATTACCTAGTTGAGTAATAAATAATAAAAAAATAGACCTTACGGTAAGTATTTAACCGTAAGGTTTTATGCATAGGAATGACACGAGAGTTTCTCAAATTTAGATATCTCTCGGTTACTGCATACACTCGAATCTTCTGCAGCGTAGATTATTAAATATTAAAAATGTGATATTATAATGTATTTACGAGATATATTTGTCAAACATAGAAAAATACAAACTTGGTTTTTAATGGGCAGCGAACATCGTACGGTGGGTATCATTGTGTCAACTAGATTTGGTAAGTACCCGTCGAGATCAGCTAGTACTGTAGGCCGGTATTGTGACTACTAGACAGACAGAGCTTCTACCGTCGATTATTCATAGATTCGTATTTATTATTATATATAACGACAAACGAACTGCTGAACAAAAATTAGACAAGAAATAGAAACAGCCGGACCTGCCCACGCCATCGCTACTTTGATCAAAAATATTTTATGTAAAGCTTCTATACTGATGACAACTATACGATGCCCACGCTCTTCTGATTTTATACGTTTTATGGAAGATTGTCAAAGTTACTCGCGAAAACAATGGCGGAGCAAGTCACAGGAGAGAAAAGTAATGTCGCTAAATATAAAGGCGCTTGTAAAACAATGGCGAGGGATGCTGTTTTTATTCCTATCGATGTTGTTGTGGTTTACCGTTGAATCTATATTTACACACGTCACTTTCATAAATTTATTTTAACAATAATGCTCTTTGTTTTATTTCAGTCCTAGTGGCTATTAGGGTAACATTAATAGATTGCACCTTGTGGTTATTACCGATTACGACCGTCGCTAATATGTATTCATATATTATACCTATAAATGTATTTCGTCATTTGACCTACACGTTATATAGAAGTAAGTATTCCTACTGGGAAAAACGCGGAACTCGTGTACAGGAACGTCCTCGTGTGCGTAACAACGGGGCAATCCTTATCCCAGTAGGAATACTTACTTCTATATAACGTGTAGGTCAAATGACGAAATACAGGTCCTTTTCAGGACCAACCAGACCTCCCATCGTCGTCAAGACACCCGACAACCTCCAGCACGCCTACGGACACCGAACTCCCGCAACAACAGACCACCGCTACGCCTACCGGACTCCGCACCACGGTGCCTGCACCTTGGTCGTCTTCTGACCCACGACAGAGGCCGTCCGACGGATCGTCAACTCAGACAGATGAGTACGAGAGGGACATCGTCACTCTCGCCCACCTAATGTTAGCTGGGGCACTGTCTGAGGGGATGGCACGTTGGATGGCGCTGTATGTGCGCGTCATCGAAGCCGCTACCCAGGGCACACAGCCTTCCGCGATCGACGCGGCGGCGCTCGAATGCGCCGCCCGCGGAAAACTCGCGATACCCGCGATCCCCGACGTACCATCGAGCCCGCTCGGTCGAGCGCTGCGTCGCAAGCGCAGCGAACCCGACGCAGGGCACGCCGCGAATCGCGCACCATTGCCGCCTGAAGATGAAGCTGAGATCCAGCCGAAAAAGAAGCCCTGCACTACGAAACCCGCGCTGCCGACAATCTCGCCGCGCGCGATTTCCGAAAGCTCAGCGACGCGGGGGGTCGCACCCCCCCCCGCGCCCGCTCCGTCGCGTGAGGCTGCCCGCGAGCAGCCGTCGTACGCCACCATCGCAGCGCCGCCTGCCGGAGCCGCAAGACAACC
>MU158751.1:3536694-3552899 GCA_015888305.1 Antheraea pernyi | reverse complement strand
GGACATCCACGCAACCGGACATTGAGAAAGGCCCACGATATCCACCGATAATCGTAGAAAAGCTGCCCGACTGGTTTCAGCATTTTAAAAAACTAGCTGAAACACTTGGACATCCCGTGAACGCCCGCCCGTACGGACAAGGTGTCCGATTTATACCGGCGGACGGAACAGAATACCGGGTAATACAGGACTACCTCGGAAAACAGGAGGGGGTGCATTGGTTCTCATACACCCCCCCTGCAGAAAGAAGCCTCAAGGTCGCGATACGCGGCCTACCTATGGAGACGGACCCTGCCGCAATTATCGAAGCTCTGCGCGCGAAGGGGCACGCCGCGGAGTACGTGCGGCAGATCAACGGGCGCGGCGGTAGGCAGGGGTGCATCTACCACGCAGTCCTGAAGAGAACTCCTGGCCTCATACCGGCCATATACGAGATCACAGACCTCCTGAATATGACTGGAATGTCAATAGAGGCGTGGCGAGGCAAGCGCCAACCGGCTCAGTGCCATCGGTGCCAGCAATTCCGCCACGCCTCCCAGAACTGCCATCGTCACCCCGCGCACCAATGTGAACGCCCGAGGAGTGAGCCGGCCACCTGCGTGAACTGCGGGGGAGCTCACCCCGCAAACAACATTTCCCAGTGTCCTGTTTACAAACGGGAGCTTCGCAACCGCCGAGCAGGGACCGTCGCCCGGACCGGTGAATCCAGGCGCACGGCGGACCCGCCCTCGGCCCCAATGATGGTTGAGGAGTCCGCTGCGGGTAGCCTGATGGCTCCCGCAAACGACCCGATCCCGAGAAGCGCCGCGGCAAGACAGCCGCAGCCTCCGAAATCTTCACAATCAGAAAACGCTAGTCGTAAAGACGCGATGATCTCCATTATTAAAAGAGCGGCAAATTTAAAAGGAGAAAGCCCAGGAACAGAAGCCGAGAAGGCATGCATAGCGTACCTAGAGAAAGTCTTTTCCTAGGTGCGCTATACCGCAGCCCGGCCACGCAGGTGGCCCGCCTCTTCACCACGAAAAACATTCAGGCGCGGCCGAAAAGCCACGCCGCTGAAAGCCTTCAATAACGCAGAATGCATTTAAACGACCCGCCCTTCATTAAGGGCGGCGGATAGCAGCCACCATTAGAGGATCCGTCCTGGGATGGTCTCCCCGCACGCCCCTCACGGGGCGCGCGAGATGATTACGAGTGTGAGAGTGTACTGGGATAAAATACAGTTTTTTAAGCGGATTCTTTAACTGCGTGAAAGTAATTGATTTTTTTTTTAATTTATCTCTTATATATCACATACACCCAAGGTACCTTATCAATTTATTCAAAACGCCATCTGTAAGCACTAATATTAGGCTTTATGCATCCGCATCTAGGCAGAGCAGTCTCCACAACAAATTAGGAGTCAAAAAGGAGATATTTGGTAACTCAATTTACAAGGAATTAATGGACTTTTTTGTTGTTGAGAGACATACATTTAAATGTGTGGGATTCAA
The DNA here is from genome assembly GCA_015888305.1 of Antheraea pernyi. Lineage (NCBI taxonomy): Eukaryota > Metazoa > Arthropoda > Insecta > Lepidoptera > Saturniidae > Antheraea > Antheraea pernyi. The sequence goes on along the minus strand of MU158751.1, from coordinate 3,551,406 downwards.
AATATGATTTGGATTTTTTTATTAAGTTTCGAATTTTAGATTTTAAAACGGAGTCTAATGTTTTTATAGATGCTTGATTAATTTTTTTCCAATATAATAACATGGCACATTAGTTTTACATAATGTGTACCTTATTTTTCTGTACATTAATCATTTATTTCAGTAACGGTTGCCTGTGTATATTTTTAAATTGAAAGCGTCTACTATTAAGTGCATGCTTTGGCGGCTTTTAAATGCCAATGCGACTATAATTGTTTGCACATAGTTAACTTATTAATTAATGTACGATATATAGGTTAGTAAATAAATATTAAATAAAGACAGAAAAACATTGAATTTAACTAATACTATAGATAATGTTTTAATAGTATGTTAATGACTAAGTCCGGTACCGAGAGGCGAGACTACAACGCTACCCGGGGAACCACTATTGACCTGCGATACCGTGCTATTAACTTTATCGGGGGTGTTACTAATGACCTCGAACGCTATAAGGTTGAAGTTATCGGCTGTTTATTATTCACGGTGTGAGACTACATTGATGGGAGTTCGGCATATAAAGGGCAAGATGTCGCTGATCTGCACGTACTCCTATGTGGAAGTTATTGTAAGGCGAAGCTCTGCCCGGATAAATAGTCACAGTAACTACGAAGTGTTTATTGAAATTCCCGACTGCAACGACTCTATACGTGATTAATGTAACAAGTATAAAAGAGATAAAACGTCTTTATTTAAAACTGCGCCGGAAAAAAGAAAACATTAGGTATCTATTATAATAGGAATAATGAAGGAATGATCTTTAGAGAATTATAGCCTTTTTAATCTGTTCTCTTTATATCCTACAGACTCGATATCAGAATAGGATGTCTGTGAGATACAAATTTACGTACAGCAGGCTCACGTGATTAGAAACAACGTAAACTATTATTATTAAAATAAAAGAAATACTGGTTAAATTAATAACACTATGAAATGAAATACAATCTCCTTATTAAAAATATACAAAACCTATAAACCTGATACACGTCTGCTACGCTGAAATTGATTGATAAGCGCTACTTCCACCAGCAGTAGAACAACTTATAGCATATTTCTGTAAATGGTAGAGTCACGCTGTAGCTATTAGTAGTTTCAGCATGAATGGGTCGGCTCACCCGGGGTAGTACCACCCTCTCACAGAAAACCGACGTGAAGTAACAGTGCTTGCATTGTTGCGTTTCGTTCGGTCAGTGAAAGGCGTTTCGTTCGGTCAGTGAAAGCGCCTACATATATATATACATGCACATATACAGGCTGGCGACGCACTTGCGACTCCCCTGGTGTTGGACGGTGGTGATCACTTAGGTGAACCACCTGTTCGTTTGCCTGCTTTTGGTATATAGAAAAAAGACTATAGACTTCATATAGAGATATAATTCGTTTATCTTAATTGTATAATGAAGCGATAAATAATAGCTATATACGAGTGTCTAAAACATTCGATCGTTATAGAAAACGTGCTGTGGGCGTGTGAAATTGACATTTGGTATTTCTGCGCAATTAATTTTAGCAAAAAAGCTTTTATTTATTTTTGAAACCTGTTCAAAAAAACGTTAGCTTATTTTAAATGGATACGACTATACCTACTAAGTATCACTGTCTCAAACTATTTGTATATCGACGTTAGAAAGGCTAACTGATTAAGGTATGATTGGTATATACAAGAAAATGATAAACTCTAAAACTTATTAACACATTATAATTATCATAAGAGTTTGGTACACCTGAGTGATATTATATCATGGACAATGTTTTTATTCTATCTTACTATAATTTCCTATTTTTGAAGTTCTGTGTCGTCTAATCGATCACCATAAGCATTCTAGATACTAGATTAGAACAGGGTAGTATTTACAGAATATCGATTTTACTCTAAACTAGCTATTTGTTCCGAGAAATGGTAATGAAAATATATATTTTTTTATATCATAGGAGGCAAAAGGACAGGTGGGTCACCTGATGTCAAGTGATCACCACCGTCCATAGACACTTGCAACACCAGGGGAGTCGCAAGTGCGTTGCCAACCTGTCTTGGTGGAGAGGGGGAAGGGAAGTGGAGGCGAGACCTCCGGCGCTCTGACTGACCGAACAAAACGCAACAATGCAAGCACTGTTTCTTCACGTCGGTTTTCTGTGAGAGGGTGGTACTACCCCGGTCGAGCCGAACCATTCATGCTGAAACCATTAATAGCTTCATTATAAGAGGAGACGATAGCTCTATGGTTAGCTTGTTCGAACACCGCGTCGATAAATGTAGTTTCAAATCCTTGCTAATGAGCCGGAACTTTTGGTGAAAGAAAACATCGTGACTAGGCTAGATGTACTAAACTTGCTAGGTTAGTTACCACCTTAAAGTTGGAAATCTCTAATCAAGCACCTACAGGTTGTATTCCGAGACTGCACTTTAGAGCTCCTTTCTCTTAGCGTATTTACAATTTGAGTCCATATCACCATTTAACAGATGACATTGTATACATATATGCCTTATATATTCCTATAAAGTATATAAAATAGCAAATAGCAGCAAATAATAACAAACGTGTGGGGAGCCACAGGCACAGTATAACATTAATGTGAAAATAAATTTGTTCTAATGTTTGTCCATCGATTACGTTTAAACGGTTCGTCGAAGTTTAATGAAATTTGGCATACAAGTGGGTAATATAGTGGTATAGGAGATAAGATTATTAAAGACAAGAAATACACTCAGCCAAGTGGACGAGGAGCAGATAGTTTTATGTAGACCAACTTTTGATTGATATTAAATTACCTTTTTTTTTCGAACTGACTACGCTATTGACCTAACAAGGTCGTAACAGCTTCACCGGACTACATTAAATAATTTGGAACTAAATCAAATTATTTGGAAAATAGAAGATTTTTTTTATATTTTACTGTATAAACGCGATCTGCGGAATAATTAATACATAAATTATTCGAATTTAGTAACAAATTAAGGTTCGTTGTCATTTTAAAATGAATCGATGTAATAACGCGCTAGTTTACAAATGCCTACATTAGTATTAAAATCATACGTTTATTCAAAACTTAGTTTTCGTTTGCAGGAACGTATATTATAATACAATATGCACCTATGTGTTCTCTATAGCTTATTGATGATAGGACGGTAGTAGTCTGGTCGTTGCTTGCATTATGTGAGCTTCCACATAGGAAACATTTGCATGAAATAGAAGAATTTCTTTTTAAAATCTATCGACTCCACATTTCCATTTTCTAACAGAATATAGAAGGGATAGATGTTTCAGACATAATATATCAAACTGCATTAGATTACTAAAAAGAAAACTGAAAACATATTTATTTTTTACTAGCGGATCCGGCAGACGTTGTTCCACCCTGATTATTAAAAAAATCCATGATAAATTATATACCAAACGTTATGTACCAAAACGTTCCTCATGAATCACTCTATCCATTGGTGAAAACCGCATAAAGATCCGTTACGTAGTTTTTGAGTTTATCGCGAACAGACAGACAGACAGACGCGGTAGGGGACTTTGTTTAGACAGACAGACAGACAGACAAACAGACGCGGTAGGGGACTTTGTTTTTATACTATGTAATGATAATGATACAACGAAATATTTATTTGTCAAAATAGGATTATGGTAAGTAACAAAATATACCTAATGAATTGTTTACATATTTTATGCTGAACGTAGATTTCAATATATTAGAAGCACAATTGAAAATAACAAACTTGTTGCCGTTAGAAAGGTTTAATAAACAAAAATAGATAATGTATAAAGGAGATACTCTCTGGATCCTTTGACAGTTCAAGCGATCTGTTCTAATTACTTCAAGTAAGCGGACACGCGCTGCCGCGTCAGCCATGAATATGTGATGCAATTGTTATACGGTTCAACAGACACGATCGGATTCAACAGTAATATTATGTGTTGAAAACATAGAATAAGCAGGATTGCAGACATAGCAGAATATTATACAGAAGTTTAGGATTCGACTTGTTTTTTTTTCATTTTTTCATTTCTTCTCGAGCATAAACTTTGATATTGAATGTGTACACATACTACACGTACGAATCGTTAATACGGATATTTTGAATAAATACTGACCAGGAGCAAAAATAACAGTCAAAAGTAGTTTGATTAATAAAAATGTTTACCAGTTCTCTCGCGTTCAGTAACCAGAACTAAGTTGTGAAATTCACAAGATGCTCTAATAGATTCTTACAAAAGTTAGGAAGCGAGAAGTCTTCGCACCTCTATTTTAAAAGGTCATGCACTAAGTCACTGCGAGGAGTGGCCTTTTTACAACCTTAAAAGTTTATTCTAATTTTTCTTGAGAACTCATGTTCTAATTGAAATACCAATGACTAGGGGTCGCCATTCAACCATAATTTATTGTTGCATTCAATAAAACCAAAGAGAATAATAATGATTACAATGGTATCATAAATTTACTAAACATAAATTATTTATCAATTCATTATTAATGTATATTATGAATTTACATATTATATTAATATAAATTAACACACAGTTTGACCAGTTAATTTTAAAGAGCGTGTAATGTATGGAACCGTAAGTCATGTTAAAAATATTGAATGTAGGATGAAAAAAGGTAATTGGAACGTAAGAGTAAAATGACGGATGGCGAAACGTCTTTTTCATTTACATGTGTGTATATGTTGTGGTCAAGCAGTAGAGCGAGTAGTGTATATTTTAGTTAATATAATGAGTTTTTAACGCATTTTATATAAATAATAGTTTTTGTGCACTTCTCCTCCATATAAACTAACTATGACAATTCGAATTTATTGAAATTGTCGGAATTCGCTTAAAAATGGGTACAAAGTTTTCGCGTCACCTATTAATATATAGATAATATGGATAAAAAGGTTTTAATAATAATTAAAGGTACTTATAATTTCCAATAATACAGTTTATATAACATCTTAGTGCACGTAAACACTTCCTCAAAATGATTATTTCTTCAATCGTTTGTACAGTAATATTTAGTAATAATAAATTTAATTATTGATTTGAAACACGTCTTAATTATATTACTATGAAACGTTATTATTCTGTATGGATTGTAGAAACACCGCATCAGAGAATTGATTAAAGCATAACCGCTCAATCGCAAAGTGGTTCGGTGCAATAATTTATTGAAATATAATTTATAACATTACTGCAACAGATGCGAAATACCAGCAAATTAGTTAACCATTTGTCATTCTCATAAACTGGTATATCGAATGAAATTGTCCATTATTTACCTTTCGGCATTAAGCGCGGTATTAAAACGAATGAAGCTATGTAACCCTGGCATTGTTTGCTTAATGGAAAGTCAATATCTTATTTTATTTGCTTTACGTTGTCCCTTAATGTGTTTTTTCTGTCAAAATAATACGTTATGTAATATTTGTAAAGCGTTTCATTTCTGTTTATTGAATTAGTTGTGGTTTGACCCTTACTTGTTTTACATAAAAAGGAAATTGCCCTTTTTATTAAAATTGTTTCATGATTATTATATTACTTTGTAAGTAAATGATTTAATGACGAGTTTTTTTTACATTTTATTTCAACGTTTTTTTTTTGCCTTTTTTCGAGGTACATACATTGATCCTTATAAAACAATAAAAGATCGATATCTTTAATTAATACCGGTCGTTCAGTGGTCAAAATTCGTTCATAAGAGGTACAAACTCTTTCTTCACATGTTAATAATTTTGTAAATAGAAAATATCATAGATTGTAGACGCAAGAAGTATGACGAATAGACTTATGAATAAAAACTTTGATGCGTCGATGACATGAAAGAAAAACTATTTTTTTAATTGATAACAATAAAATTGATTAATAGTTACTGAATAAAAAATTGTTTCATTTTCGTATATTTATATATTGACGATACGCATAGAGTACTATAGTAATAAAATATTACAATTTATGTAAAGCTTTTATAAAATATATGAACTCTAATATGGTATTCGTCATAATATAAATAATTCGCTTGTTCAATGAAGCTTATCTTAACACAATGTAAGATAATAATATAATATACGATCGCTTATAACTTTTTTCAAAATTTTCAGAAAATTTTAGTTTCAGGCTTATCTGGGTTAAGCTAAGCGATCGTATATTATATTATTATCTTACATTGTGTTAAGATAAGAAGCCTGAAACTAAAATTTTCTGAAAATTTTGAAAAAAGTTACATTATTTAGTTTATTAGATCTTATGCAACATAAAAAAAATTATGAAAAAAAAATTAAGTGTAAGGCTTTCAGGGAAACAGCCGTCCTATATGTAGGACAGTAGGATAATAAGAGGAAATAAAAGACCATTTATGACAAAACAGAATGTAATCAAAAAGTGTAGTTTATTAGAAACTATTGATTATATTACCCATTGTTATATGTAATTTACTAGATTAACACTATTTATGAATGATATGTTTCAAAACACTTGACACACACTCCAACATCACATTTCTTGCAACGTGTCAAACATTTTTTGTGACATTGACGACAGTGTGTTTGCTTCGATTGAGGAATAACCAGATGATTCATTTGGTCTTTACGACTATCAGCATGTTCATGATGGGAGGGTCGGCTAGGCCCTCTTTTGGCATTTTTTCTGTTTGATTCAATCAAAGCAATTGCTACCCTTCTGCGAAAGCCAAGATGATCCAGTTTTCCATGATTTATTTTATATAACTGCCATGCATTATGTTCGGCAAGATCAATCATGTGTGTGAGCAACGGCATGTACCATTTCTTACCTCGTATACCAATTCGGTAATGTGAAATATTTTCATCAGACCGATCCACTCCTCCCATATATTTGTTATAGATGGACACCATATGTGGTTCTTCTATGACAATGTTTCTCTTTTCACTTTGTGAGAAGCGTTTGGCAGATTGTTTAGGATTTATTCCTACAGCATTAGAAGCAATACTGAATATATTATTGTCATGCCATTTAGCAATAATGAACGTGTTGTCATGTGTCGTTCTGTAATCGACAGCACCACGTTCCTTTTTTTTCAGTAACTTCGATGTAATCAGAGGACAACTAGATGTCCTGTTTTCTCGAACTGTCCCAGTGCAACGAAGGCCTTTCTTTGTTATCTCTTCCAGCAAGGGCGTCCCAGTAAAAAAATTATCAAAAACTACGTGGTAAGGAAGGTCGAAGCCACGTGAAATCAGCACATCGCAAAAAGTGAGAACAACGCTTGCACCCAGCCCCAATTCTTTATATATTGGATTGCACATAGTTGTAGCACCTTGGTATGGTTCCATCCATAAAACATACCCTAACCGTGTAGCACCAACCCAAGCTTTGAACCCGTACCTAATAGGTTTACCTTTTATGTGCTGTTTGCAGCCATGTCTACCATAGTAGGGGATCATGGCCTCATCTACACTGTAATGCTCTTCAAGAGGAGAAAACTCTAAGAACTTTTTATTTAGAAGTGTAACTAGGGGGCGTACTTTTGTGTATTTGTCTTGCAAATCCAGATTATCATTGACATGAAGGTGGCGAAAAATAAAGTCAAATCTATCCCTAGTCATAGCCGAGCTGATCAATTCATTCTTTGTATCAGGGGATTTTTCCCAATACATTCTTCTACGGGGGAGCCATGAATAACCACTAACCAACAATATGCCGATGAAACATTTCATATCTTCAGTGGTTATGTCTCCAGGCAAATTCTTTTTGACAGCATATTTATTGCTCTCTGACACCAACAACGAAATAACATCTTCATCTAAGAAGTTTTCAAACCACTCAATTGGGCGCTTATCTTGGCAAGCGCCTTGAACATCTGGCCAATTCACGGGATTTTTTGCCAAGTCCCGTTTTCTCCATGCGTAGGTACGCCTACGTTTAGTTCGACCTGTAGAATCAGAAGGTTCTTCATCTGTATCACTCACCATAATCTGCCCTTGAATCATTACTTCAGCCGGTTGAAGCAGAATGTTTCGTGGCAAATTATTCAAAGTTACATTATCTTCTTCACCCGAATCTTCGTCAGTGAGACAGTCAGGATCAACAGGACGAGGTAGAATACATATCAGTCGTTCTCTATAATCTTCGTCATTATCAGAAACATTTTCTAAAGCATCTAAAATTTCATGCGCAGCTAACGGTCTGTAAAGAAAAAGTTGTATTATTGTACTAAAATCATGTATATTATCCTACTGTCCTATATATAGTACGCTAGTATTTGTAACAAGTTATACGTAATTTATTTATATTATTTTGCTAGAATATTTATTTAGTACAAAAGTTAAGGTTATCAACTAGATATTAACACAGAAAAAAACAACTCACGAGTAAAATATAACTTTTTATACATACCTGTCATTTGCCATGTCTGCAACGCACTTTTATTACACACTTATAAGGTAAAATATAAGGTAAAAACTGTTAAAATAACTGTCTTTTTATTTTTTCTAATAAAGCTGACACGTTTCTTACTGCAAATCATAAGACTAAATAATCTTAGATAAAGAGGGTATTCTGATATTTTTTTTTTATTTCTACTGTCCTAAATATAGGACAGTAGGCTTATCTGGGTTAAGGCAACACATACTCCTATTTGTCATATTACGAATGAATTACGTAAAGGTAATATGATTATCTTATATGTCTGTAATTGCGTTATTATAGAGAGAACTTCTTTATTATTATAATTGCAGCTAATGCGCCGAGACAAGAATATACAACACAAGCCTAATTCACTTTCTCCTCACGTTCATTTATTACCTAGTATCGTGCCAATGTCTTTTATGTTCGCGGGCCTTTCTAATAAACATCATCATCATCTTTTGTAGAACGTGCAAAGAAGATTTGTACTACGATTTTGGCTCGGATGCCGTTTGGTTCGAGGATTTTACTGGTGTCGCGTAGCATTTTATATAAAAAATACACCGACGCGAATACAGTACTGTTTTATTAGTTTCGGTTGACGGGACGTCGTTGTAGTGTCAATAGTTTTGTAGTTTTATGGGAACTACGTTTTTATCTGCACGAACGGATTTCTTTAATTCTTTTAAACTGTTATTAAGGTTATATTCATGTTATTTTACTTGTTATATAACACTTTTGTAGCTTTTAAGGCATCCCTGTTAAATTTATTTATTACCATTATTCAATCATATTTGATCTAAATAAATAATCTGGAAAATTCTATATGTACCAACCAATAATGGTTTTGTTAAATTTAGTCCGCCAAAAATCAGCAGAGACAAACAATAGACACTCCGATTTTATGGACACGGTGAGGTAGATCAGTACCTTATTGGTTGGGGGCTGCTAGACTTCCAGCAGTCCAGAGTCGCGTAACCATAGTGATTTCGATCATCTGTCGTATGTCGCATAAATCCACCCTCTGAACACATTCTCTTTTTCTTATTCCCAATCCTATATATTTCAACATGATAAAAATTACAGTTGGTAATATATCGAAACTCTCGAGTAATTTTCTGTCGCTCCTATGGAGTGTTTATCAAATTACCATTAACCATATTAACAAATACACAGACTATAACTTTTATAATTAGGCATGTTCTCAAACTTTAACTAAGCACAATAGATATGATGCAACATACGAAAAAACCTCAAATTTATTTTAACAATATCACAAAACATTTTTTATTTTGGAAATTATTCCACACGTTCCTTAAATACACACGACGATTAACTGTTGTATTATATAGGTGTGATATTGCAGGATATATGTAAATACTATTTCATTGTAGCAACGTCGCACAATCTGGGAAATTATTATAGCGTAGCCCCGACAGTACTCACCTAGTGACCTAATTCACAACGTACGTACTGCAGATCACCACAATACCGCAAATTGACTAGTTCGCCTTGTAACTATTTATCGTCTATTATTCACTCGACGTACATGTAACAACGCGGCAGATAACATCGTGTCTATATTCCGGGTTTTCTATTAAGAAAGTAGCTGTGGAGGAGTAGTAGAATCAATTTACACATTTAATTAATATTATTATGGAACTAGTGATGATGCTTATCCCATTAAAGTTTAGAAGAATAGTATTCGTACTAGGGATGAACAACCCGGACTTTTGGCTGCGTTTTGTGGTAAAAGTTATATGGTTTTTAAAATTGCTGACTAAGTATAGGTATTTCTTAATAAATTACGCTATTTTTATTTCTTGATTATTCATTTTATATCTCTTACTAAAAATATTATTTTATAAAAATTCCAATAAGATGGCTTGATTGTTTTTTAAATATAAAATATTCAACCGGTCTGGAATACAGACGTTGTCCTGCCAAATTATATTAAAAATAATTGATAGGCACTCGGTTTTATATGTTTTTTATGTGAGAAATAAAAAAAAACCTTTTAGGCCAAAGTGTTATTACCGCTATTCAAAATATATAATCTCAGGAAATCATAAAATTTGTATGTTAATTGTTGCGTGACTTGTATGCAAAAATATGAATTTTATAAATGAGTTTAAATAAAATCAACAAATCTATAATTAATTAAATAGTTAGAAATTAACGACAAAACTAAACAACTATCACGATCAAAAACAAATTCAAGCGTAAATGAAAAGCCTAGTATATTATCTACAATATATAACTTCCAACACATTCCACGGTTTTACCAGTTTTCTTTCATAATGCTGACGGAGACTTTGACTAAATCCCTATTAATCCTGGTGGAATGATATTAATTTGTCACAAAACAAGCTGAAGGCATGAAATAGCACTATTAGTCGAAGCGTGATATTAGTAATTAACTAGCGGGATGAACATGTTCCACGAGCAATTGATTTAATTACTCTTGTATTCTCGCTATTCAATAATCTTGACTTAAGCTAGCTCCCGTAGTAATAATATATAATATAAACGTAGTCCTTATAACTTGAGGATTTCGATGATATGGTAGCTAAGTGCAAACAATCTTGAGAAAATGAAAGGAGTTTGAAAATTCATATGTCCGCCGCACTGTGAAGGTGTACAATCACCACTCCACTAGTGATTTCTGTCTACTACAATATAGCAATATAATATCCTTTTAACGAGATGTGAAGCGGAATTTTTACAAGTCAGCATGATGGCCACAACTGTACCCATAGTTTATTGGACGGCACGCCACTTTCCGTCAAGAGTTGTAAAGTAATTCTGCCAAGCTAATATATAAAATATGTATTTTATATAGGATACTAGCCGGACTGGCGGACAATGTCCCGCCCTGATAATAAAGACAACCTTGACAAATTATATACCAAAATCTTCCCCATGAATCGCTTTATCTACTGCTAAAAACCGCATAAAGATCTGTTAAGAAGTTTTTGAGTTTATCGCGAACAGAAAGACAGGCGTGGCAGATGACTTTGTTTTCTACTATGTGATGATGATAAACATAGTTCTTCCGATGTTGTTTCATTTTTCTTTGGTAAATTAAAGTAAGCAAGAGAAATGGTATATATGGAGGAAGTCAAGAAACATGTAACCACTATCGAAAGGCGTTCTTACATAATTAATTGTTACCGTTATATCCTAACTAATAATATAAATGTGAATAATGCGAATGTGACTTTGTTTCTACACCTTAACTACTCAACTGATCTCCATAAAATTTTTCATAAACATTGTTAACAAACACCTGTTCAACGGTCGTTTAACGTTGTACCCAGAAAAAAAGTACTATTCCCAATTAAATCTACACTAACGAGGAAAGCCGTGGGCAAAATCTAGTTGACTTATATATGCTACAGTAGAACACAGTAGCCACAATTATACTTTTTTTTAATCAATTAATGGACACTTATGAAACTCGTGATGTTATTGGTCATACTGATGATCTGATGTGACTCGCGTCAACAGGAAACGTACCTCTCATTCTCCTGCACGTGCTCTACAGGTGGTGCTAAAGAGTAATTTTTGGCCGTTGCACTGTTCCACATAAATTGAACTTTGCAGCGACAAATAGAGTAACCAATCAGTCGATCATGATAAAATATTTATAGATACTATATTAAGCCATCATCATCATTACCCTTATCACACTTAATTAGGGTCGGCATAACATGTTTTCTTTTTCCACTCTCTCAGTCAAATGACGTGTCAGTATTCACACCTTTTACGCACATATCATTTTTCACACAGTTCATCCATACCTTTTTCGGACTTCCTCTACTCGTATATCCGTCAACCATCATACTCAACATCTTTCTAGTTACATGAAAATAAGTTAATTTAATTTTTACAAGTTAATTTACTCTATTAAGTCATATCATTAAATAAAAAGACCCATAGTTATTCTTAAATAGCTATATTTTCACACACTGGTCAGCAATATAGAATCCTTCACGTCCATCGCTCTAAATTCCAAAATGTCAATAGGTGCCTTATATGAATCTTCGAATGTTGTATTACCGGATACATTAATCAAACTCCATAAACAGAATTATTCCATTTAGGAATATTTTGTTGAATAGGGATGTTAGAAGCTTCAAAAAGTATCGATATTATACCGTAGTTTTAAAACTGTAGTTGCTTAACCTAGTAGTAGTAAGTTGTCTCAATATAATTAATTAAACTTTAAATTACGATAGTTATTTTTTAAACTGAATGATTATGATATAAAGTGTAACTCAAAAATAGAACTAGAAAAACAATATTTATTAATATAATTAGTAGATATAATTTAAATAAACGGGTATTTATCACAAAGCTTAGTCAAGTTTGGGGAAAAAGCAATGTATTAATACTCGCAAACATTACATTTATTGTGTTCTTATTTTTTATTTCGCTATATAAGGCAATTTGCTATATATATATTGCTATACATAAAATAAAGAAATTACTTTTTTAAGCCTCACACTAAAAGAAGGATAGTAACATTGACACATGACTGTTGTATCGATATATAATTAAAGCATACAGATATATTTACTAAAAATATCGATACATCAATATTTAACAACAAACCTTCTTTTACCATTTGTATAATAAACTGTACCAAAAAAGACGATGCAATCAATCGAAATACAAGTTTCTTTTATATGAAATTTAATTAATTTTTTAATAGAAGAATATAATTATAAAAACATTCATTATATTGTTTTGTAGTCCTCAGACTTATTTAAGTATTTTATCTCCACATCTTAACTAGTAATTTCAATATTAAAATTAATTTAAGAGAAACGCATTTATCTAAATCAAACTATAACATATGTCGTTATCGATATGTGGGCCAAATCTTCATTATCCGATACGAAATATATATAAGACTTGTTGAGGTATGTATGCTTGGTACACATGTATATGTTTCAACAACTCATATATGTATGAATAGTTAGCTTAGCTTAGGTTAGCTCAGTCGTGGGAGAAAAATGTTACGCGGACGACACCCTAGTCGTAGCCCGGGGGGGGGAATGGAAGGAAGTGGAGCGCCTGGCCACGATGGCCACAACCCTCGTGGTCGGGCGCATAAGGAGGTTGGGCCTCAGGGTGGCCCTCGAGAAGACCGAGGCCCTACTCTTTCATGGGCCTCGGCGGGGGCCACCACCTGGGGCTCACATTGTGGTGGAGGGAGCCCGGATCAGGGTGGGGACCCAGATGAAATATCTGGGCCTCACCCTGGACGGGCGCTGGCGGTTCGAGCCCCACTTTGCGGGGCTCGGACAGCGAATTTATGGGGCGGCTGCGGCGCTCGGCCGGTTACTCCCCAACGTAGGTGGGCCGGGCGCCGGGTGCCGCCGACTCTACATGGGAGTCGTGCGGGCGATGGCCGCCTACGGGGCACCAGTCTGGGCTGATGCCATAGGTGCCGCCAACGTGCGTGCGCTCCGCAATGCGCAGCGCACGGTGGCACTGAGGGCAATCCGGGCATACCGGACAGTGTCCTCGGCGGCGGCCTTCACGCTCGCCGGCTCCCTGCCCTGGGAGCTGGAGGCAGGAGTTCTCGCCGCCGTGTACGAGTTCACGGCGGCGAGGAAACGAAGGGAGGAGCCTCCGGCTCCCAGGGAGGTAGAGGCGGAGAGACGGCGTCTCAGGGGGGACGCCGTCGAAAGGTGGCAGCAGGACCTGGCGGACGAGCGATTCGGGCGGTTCACAGTGGACGCCGTCCGCCCGGTCCTGCGGGAGTGGACTGCCAGGGAGTGGGGCTCCCTGACGTTCCGACTGGTGCAGGTACTCACCGGACACGGTTGTTTCGGGATCGCACGCGGGGAGCCGACGGCCGCCTGCCACGAGTGCGGCGCTGAGGAAGATACCTCGCAGCACTCGCTGTCTGAGTGTGCTGCGTGGGGGGAGCAACGCCGCATTCTGGCGGCGGCCGTGGGAACGGACTTATCGCTGCCGAGCGTGGTTTCGGCCATGCTCGGCAGCGAACAGGCTTGGCGAGCGATGACCTCCTTCTGCGAGGAGGTCATCTCGCAGAAGGAGGAGGCGGAGAGGGCCCGCGAGGCAGACCCTCAAAGCGGCCGTCTCCGCCAAAGGAGGACAGGCAGGAGGAGAAGGCGCTTCGCCCAACTCCTCCTGCCACCGTAGCCGGACCTGAGGGGATGGGCCGGGGGGCCCATCTCCTCATTGCACGGGTCCGGCGGACGAGGGGGGGCAGCCGGTGTGTACCCGGTCTGTCCCTCTATAGGTAGGAGCCCGGCGGTCACCTCCCGCCGGG